>BRYC01000253.1:14146-28228 GCA_030267985.1 Parmales sp. scaly parma | reverse complement strand
GGGGGGGGTTAGACAACTTTTGTATGGGTGTTGCTGGCTCGCTTCGCTCGCCCTCTCTCACCTGGTGCAAACTCGTAATCTCCTGCAGCACGTGTTCGAGCTTCTCTGGGGGGTGAATCCGAAACTAACGAAGCACCAGAGCACGAGAGGAGTGTTTTGTTTGTTAATAATAATTTTCGCTTTGCACTCTTCAGTTTGCCACAGTTGTTTCTGTCACAACCTCCCTCCCCGCGCTTCGCTCGCTCACCCCCAGCACGTAACCCCCGCTCTTGGGCATCGTCTCAATAACCAAAGCCTTCCCGAACTTGCTCTTCTTCGCCGTGATGGTTTTCATCTGCATGTAGGGAACGCTGACGTTGAAGTTCTGTGCTAAGTTCGCGTGCCAAACAAGTCTGATGTTGGTCACGAAGAAGACGCCAAGGTTCCCTTGGTCTGCGGACAAATTCCACGTGTCGGTCACTTGGTTGTAGACCTCCTCGTGGGGCAACAGATTCAACCGATGGTTCGAAATTATGCTGCCTCGAAGCTTCAAATCTCGGTATAGCTTGGTCGTCTCGTAGGCTCGCAGTACCGCCTGGACAGTAGTGAAAAGCCTCGGGGAGTTTGTCACGAGGCTCGTGAATATGAACTCGAAGCGTGAGGCCGTGTACTTCGTCATCATAAATAGCGCATTAGTTGGCCCCCTCATTCTGCTCTTGGCCTTCTTTATGTTGATTGCGACCACATTATTGAAACCAATTGACAAGTTAGTTCGTTTCTTCTTGTGAGCAATCCACAAAATCCTCAAGTTTGTCACAATTAGAGATCCTCGCACGCCATTGTTGCCCTTGGTGTCTTCCACAGAGTTGATGCTGTCAATAATGTACTCGCCCTTTCTGTTTTCCAGGTTCGCATTTGGGCAGTCAAACCGAATCTCTCTGTCTTGCCAAATGTACGTCATAAATTAGCTTTGGGGGGTGTTGTCGGTGGATTGGCGGGCAAAAAAATGATAAATTTTGTAAATTTTTGATTTCACTATTTGTGAAAGTTTCGATGGATAACACTCATCATCATATCCTCTACACCACCAGACACGCACCACACTCATAAGAACCGTCAAGTTCTCCTTCAAAAACCTAAATTTCCTTCTTCCACCACCATCCTAATCCTACCCAATCCTGCCCACCCAATCCATGAGCAAGAAAACCAGGCATCCTCTGGAGCACTTCCTTGCCGGCGGAACAGCTGGCCTTGTAGAGTCCTCAATTTGCCACCCCCTTGACACGGTTAAAACTCGAATGCAGCTCCGCCGACAAATTGCCGGTGCATTGCCGATCGGCCCTTTCCAAACGATGAAAAGAATAGTCAAGGTGAGCTATCACCCCCCCCCTCCCTACCTCCACTACAAAACTAACATTCCTCCTCTTACAGCGCGAGGGATTCTTCTCCCTCTACAAGGGCCTTTCAGCCGTCTACACTGGAATAATTCCGAAAATGTCTGTACGTTTCATGTCCTTTGAGCAGTACAAAATCATGTTTGCCGGCTTGGAGCAACAAATCCGCAAGAATAAGGTCGAGGCGGGTAAATACAGCAAAACTACGACGTTCGTCGCTGGGATTGCGAGTGGTTTGACGGAGGCAATATTGGTGGTGACCCCCGCTGAAGTCTGCAAAGTGCGGATGATGGGGCAATACCACTCGATGGTCGATCCAAAGGCTGTAGAAGCTCGAAAGTACAAGAACGTATTCCAAACTGCTGTGGTCATTGTAAAGGAGGAGGTGAGTGAGCGAAGCGAAGCGAGCGAGCCTTGAGGAAGACGAGAAAAATATACGAGCCACTACTAAACTTAAACTAAACTAAACTAACGTTATTCCTCGGTCAGGGACTCGGAGCGCTTTACAAGGGAATCATGCCGACCATGCTCCGACAGGGCTGCAACCAGGGGGTCAACTTTTCGTTCTACCAAATCTTCAAAAACATGTGGGAGGAGCACAGCCAGGTTACTGAGCTGCAGCCGTGGCAGCACCTGTTGATTGGCGGTGTTAGCGGGGGCATGGGGCCGACCGTGAACAACCCGCTGGATGTGGTGAAAACCAGGTTACAGAAGCAGGTCGTTGTGCCCGGGGAGCAGGCAAAGTACCGAGGGGTGGTTCAGAGCTGCGTGGTTATTGCGAAGGAGGAGGGGGTCATGAGCCTGTGGAAAGGGCTGAGTCCAAGGTTGATGAGGATTATGCCAGGTCAAGCAATCACCTTCATGACCTTTGAGGCGGTTAGTAAGCAGCTCCACGCATTCAACCTCATTCCGACGCAGACTAGATAATTTCATTTGTAAAGTGTAAAGTATTCCACACAGTTTTGATTCTCTTTTTATCCTATTATATTCTGGACCCTCTTGTACCACTCCCGACCCCCTCTGCCCTCCTTGCCCCCCTCGGACCCCCCCTGCCCCCCTTGGACCCCATTAAATTGTGCAAACGATAAATGCGAACGAACGTTCGTCGCTGTTGAGGTTAATGGTCAGAGAATTGTTAACCACCTCCACCATTATTTTTTTTTCCTCGGTCGAGCCAGTTGTGAGTCTGAGACAACTGTCACTAGTGACCCCCGCCACGGTCAGATTGAGAGATTCCACCCCGGCTCCTTCTCCATGAACACCCAGTAACCCGCTCGCCACAATTATCAGCCTGTCCGCCCCAAAAAATGCATTAGCTGCACATATAGAGTTATCGTTCTCCTTCGTGCATCCCACTATCCCGTCCAGATAGGTTCTAACGCCTCTCGTCTGTTCGAACATGACAGCATAGTCCGTGTATAGCTTGTCGATCTCTGAGAGAAAGCAATTAAGGGTTAGTCGCTTTACTCAATAAAAAAATGCGTTTTTGTTGTGTTGTGTTATGTTGTGTTGTGTTGTGTTGTGTTGTGCTGTGTTGTGCTCGCTTCGCTCGCCGCTCCAACTCGCTCACCCGTATCGCCATTAAGCACGGCATGATCGTTTCCCAAAACTGGCGCAATTGGCTGCACCCCCATGTATAGATGCTGCTGCATAAAACGATCAGTGATATTGTTGTTGCTAGTAGAAGTCCATACCGTACCAGGCATCCCTCCCATTGTCAACACACCAATTGAATTCAGCGCGCAGGCATGTCCGACGTGGCCATCTGACTGCTTTTCGCTGAAAACCGAGTCGAAGTGCCTCAAAGTATCGATTCTGAACGTGTTAATTTGGTTGCTAACCAAATGCCCCCCCCCCTCTCCCTCGTCCACCGCGTCCCTGACAAGTTTGCTCGTCTCGAAGAAGCCGAGCATCGAGGACCGGCATTTTTTCCCACACCAGCTGATACCATCGTCGTGGGCGTAGTTGAACTCGCCCGTGTGGGGCTCGTCCACAATCAACCCCATGAAACGCCCCTCCCCAATCCTGTGCCAAACGAATTGAGTGGGTGAGTTTCGTAGTGGATGTAGCCATTATGTCTGTAGCCATTTCGCGCACTCGCTCACCTGCTCCTCGCCTCTCTAGCCTGCGAAACGAGCCAATTCTGCCACTCCTTGTCGGAAGGGTCCATCAATATAGAATTTTGCCAGTCGTACGTAACGGGTGTGTGGTACCCCGTAGGGAAGTTATTCAAAATAAACCCTGACGGATCGGTCCAGTCGTCATTTGCAACTGCTTCAGTTAGATTCACGTCCTGGCCAAAAAAGTTAAAATTGAAATAAGTCATCATTGTCACGTTGTAATCGTTCGCTTGTGCATATTCGTCGCTGATCATGCGATCGCTCACGTTCTGCCCGTGAACATAGCTCCCGCACAGCAAGCTCTCCCCGTCTCCAAAATTGCTGGTCCACTCGTCCACGCCAGGTGGCCAAAACATCCCCTGGTAAGGCCACCAAAAATGGGAGTCCCACACTAATCCGGGGGCGACCGGAAAGCTCTCCTCGTCACTCAGCATGTCTTCAACGTTAGCGCAGCTGTACGCCCCCATGCCGCCAACTTGCAAAAGCTCTTCCTCCTTCCAGCTCTTCGTCGGCTCGAAGTTATCAGCGAACCTGCGGGTTGAAAAAGCCATTGTTGACCGCCAATCTGTTTCCCCCAAATGGAAAACCAAGAAGCTGGTCGTGGATCGGACCCCCCCCCCGCCCATTCGGTCGAAATAGCGAACCCACTTCACGCTCTCCGGAGAGAAGGACCCGAACGCAGCTAAAATCGTCTCGTCAATGTCGAGGACGTGACTGAGGCCGCCACTAATCCCCGCGCCGTGTATCGACGCAGGAACTGGACAAAGTTCGTCGGGGAGAAAAACGTCGAAGTCGAATTGTTGCCAGTAATTCACACCTCCGTATGCACACGTGTAATTGGCCGAGGAGGAGTCTCTCATCGTCAAAATATCGAGGCGATTGTTATCATTATCCGCAAGCTCCAACAAAGGGCCGCTTGAGCTTGCCCACCAATTTTTGCTGGCTCCATTGTCTGTCTTGACAGAAACCGTTTTCGACCAGCTGGAGCTCCAGTAACCTGTTTCCTCGGATGAAGCCTTTTCTTCGACATGTGATGTCCACGAAATGACGTCCGAGTTCTTGATCACAGCATAAACATCGGTGAGCAACAATTGCCGTTCAATCGTGTCGGTAGCATCCGAAGTCTCTGTCGTCGCAGTGACATGTCGAATAACCGTGATCACTCCAGCAGCATCCGCTTTAACTGTAGAGTAGTCCACGCTGTGATTTGTCCCTCCTATCATTGATTGAGTTGACAAATTTGCAAACCATTTTCCATCGAGGAGGAGGCCTCCAGAATTTCTCCCGCCGGACTAAATGTTATTCTAAAATTCTCCAGCTTTTTAAGTTCAGAGCTGAGGCGAGCCCCAAAAACACTAACCAATACATATTGATCCTATAGGCTCATGTGCTCATAGGCGAAGATATAAAAAAGAAGAAGAAAAGAAGAGAACGTGACCGAAAACCTCCTGATTTTTGCAGAGCCAATTCCTTCGAAGTTGTAGAAGGGTCAGATAGAGGTTTTATAGTTAAATATTGTAAAATTGTCGTGTGGGGGGAGCACGGGAGATAAGGCAAGGGAAAAATTATAAAAAAAAATGTTTTTCACACAACACCACAAGTTCGGTGTCTGCTTCGGTATAAGACTGAAAATAGAGTAATTTGTCACTCAAGCTCATGGACGAGGCTTTTGCTAGCCTTCAGCTTGCACTAGATTGCGACAAGACCAATGACAATTTGGCATTTACAATCAAATCATTCAATGTTGCCCTGGCCAAGTTTACCAAAATCCTCCAAGAAACATTTGATGCGCAAAGCCGGGCGTTGATCATGTCACAGATCGCTGTGCACAAGAAGCGAGTTGCCGACTTGCTCCTCACTCAAGCGATCACGCTCGATGAGCAAAACAAGCCAAACAAGCAGCCCATCATCGACAAGTATCTCGAAGCGGTCGACAACCAATTGGCAGTTCTAAAGAAAGAGCCTGAGAACAGCCAGCTGAAGCAAACAATAGCTTCAGTCCTTGAGCGCGTTGAGGCGCTCAAATCACCAACCCCGCCAACTCCGCCATTGTCCCAACCCCCCTCTACAAACCTGACCATGGAGGAAATTATAGTCCTACGAGCAACATCAAAAATTGGAAAAAAAACGTTCATGCCATTCCTAAATTCAGAGATGACGCCACATCTCTTCCACACATTTGGGAACGATCCCTTCGAGGACAATGACGGGCTTATCCCCCTGAGCGAGTCTCAAAAGGAACACTTTTTCAAGTGGGCGCGACCAAGTGAGATTGCGCAGTATAAACAGAAGCAACTGTGCATGATAAACGCGATTAACGAATTTTCAATCAAGCAGGAGTGCGTCTCGGACTGCAGCTTCGTCGCCTCTCTGTGCATATCTGCGCAGTACGAGAAGGTGAGCGAGCGAAGCTAGCGAGCCTTTTGAAAGACGAGCATTATCGCGATGAAGTGCGCGAAATGGCTACAGACATAATGGCTACATCCACTACTAAGCTAACATTATTCCACCCAAAAATTTCTTTTGGCTCGCTCGTTTGTTTCACTCTTCTTTCATTAAAATGCGCTTCGCTTCATTTTACTCGGCGCAGAGGAAAAAGCAGCGACTCGTAACCAACATCATTTTCCCTCAAAATTCCCAAAACAAACCTATAATCAACGTCAACGGCAAATACGTGGTAAAGGTGAGCGAGCGAAGCGAGCGCGCCTTTTTGGAAGACGAGTATACTCGTGATGAAGTGCGCAAAATCGCTGCAGACAGACATGATGGCACATCCACTACTAAGCTAACCCATTCAAATTAACGTTTGGCTCGCTCCGTTTGTTTCGCTCGTCCTTCCTTAAAAATGCGCCTCGCATCGCTCGGTTTAGCTTTGGTTCAACGGCGTCGAGCGTAGAATCGTGATCGATGATCGTCTTCCCGTAGATCGCCACTACAACCCACTCTGTTCGCATACAAAGAGCAAAACCCACTTCGAATGTTGGGTTCCGCTGATTGAGAAAGCCTACATGAAGCTCATGAGCGGGAAGAACGGCTACGGCTTCATCGGTAGTAATAGCGGCTTCGATTTGTTCTCCCTCACCGGGTGGCTGCCGGAGCGTGTTTTTTTTTCTCCCACTAACAACGCTAAGAAGATTAAGGATCACGAAACGACTTCGGAGAGGGTTTGGGAACGCTTACAAAGTAGCCACAAGTTTGGCGACTCTTTGATGACTGCGGCAGTCAGTGACTCGATATCAGACGAGCAAGCCGATTCTGTCGGTCTCTTCACGGGACACGCTTACGCAATTTTGAACATAAAGCAGGTGAGTGAGCCGCCGCGAAATAAATGGCTGTATGCTAATAGCATAGATGTAAGTGAATTTGCAAAAAAAAATATTTACCAACCAGTCAATGCGCTTCACACATTTTTTGCTCGGGCAGGCTCAAAATCGGCGTTTCGTGCTAATGAAGAATCCATGGGCGTCCAAACCTTGGGTTGGGCGGTACTCGTCTGTTGATTCTTCGGCGTGGACCTCTGAGCTACAGAAAGAGATTGGTTACGATTTCAAACTTGCGCAAAAGTCTGACGACGGCCTGTTCTGGATCTGCTGGGAGGATTTCTTGAAGTTTTTCAGGTGTCTGCACGTAAATTGGTGTCCCAGTCTGTTCAAGTACAAGTTTGTAACTCACGCGTGCTGGCCAAAGTCACTCGGACCAGTCAGCGACAAGTTTTTTGTGTGTGACAACCCACAATATTATTTGGTAATGAGCGAGGCTGCGTTACGAAAGAAGTCGTCGGTGTGGATTTTGATAAACAGGCATTCAACAGAGAACGACTTGATCGGCAATAAAACAGAAGAAACTTCGTTGACAGCACACATTCACCGCCTAACCAAGGAGGAAATTTCCTCAAGAATTGTCTATCCCAATCCCACGAAAATCATCAACGGAATCTACAGCAACAACCCGCTTGTAATGATTCGCTACGACGTGACTGCGCAGGACAAGCACTTGGCAATCATCCTATCTCAATACAAAAAGTTTGAGGATATCTCCTACACAATAAGCGTGTACTCAACAGATCCTTTTACCTTCAAGCCGGCTCCGTCCTTTCTTCCAAATAATTTCAAACTCAAAGGCCAGTTTGATCCATCTAACTCTGGCGGTGCAGTTGGCCGAAGTTCCTCCTACTTTCGCAATCCACAGTACAAGCTCGAGGTGAAGCGCGACACCAAGATAGAGATGCTGATGAAAGTGGGCAGCAGTTTGAGCATCAACATCAGTGTCAGTGAGGCAGTAGGGAGAGTTAACGATCTGTCGAATGAAGTGTTCGGTAGCGGCAGCTACCGAACAGCCGTGGGGTATTGTAGGTGAGCGAGCGAAGGAAAAAAATGTAAAATGCTAAACTGACCCGACTCAATTTTTTGCTTCGCTGGCGCAGAGGGGAATTGAAAATGGGGAAAACCTACGTTGTCGTGTGTAGTGCTTGGAACGAAGGTGATCTGGGAGCTTGGGTAATGGACATCTTCTCTGAGGGTGGCGACAACGTTGTTGTCAAGAGAATGGCGGAGGAGGGTGAAAATTACAATAAATATGTGGTGAGTGAAATCGTCGGGAGCACAGGGTGTGCGAACAATGGTCGTTTTCTGGACAACACTCGCATAGTTGTGAAAGCTGTGGGCGGAACGGGCAGCGTTTTCGCTCGCCTGAATGTGCTGACTTCGAGCAATCCAGACGAGGCGATCAACTTATCCTTCTACGGTTGCAACGATGAAGGCATCCCGGATATGAAGCATAAACTCGCCTCCACGAACAATGGCGTCTACACCTCAAGTGGAAGCGTTGCCTCATCACCAATCAACATTCAGCAAAATGATTCCGTTTGCTTAATCCTCTCAACCTTCGACCCTAGCCCCACGGTGTCATTCGAGTTGCGTATTTTTTCGCAACCCAAAGCTAGAATCATTAGACTTTAAATGCCCTATTTTAGTTTTAGTTTTTTAAATTATTTGTCCCGCGTTGAGTACGCCTCCCACCTTTTACAAAGCCAGTAGCAGGTGCAGGTCACAACATACATGCCGACCACGACGCCGAAAAAAATGCCATTTCCGACTCCCGTACGCAAGTCCAGGAAATCGTAGGGCCACTTGCCCAGTGAGAAAAAACACTGCCAAATCCACACCCAGTACGTACAGCCGAAGAAAGTGACGTCTTTCAAAATTAGCCTTAGCCCAGAGTCTAAAATATACCTCCTCAGCCCGGGACAAAATAACATCATGATCACATGAATGACTTGATTCCAGAAATGGTTTATGTATACGTTGTGGGTGAAACCCAACAAAGCGCCTCCCGTGAAAATGGTAAAGTACGCAAAGGTCACAACTGGATACACAATTAAAATTCGGGGCAGACTTCCAGCCGGCCTGTTCCAGACCAAGTTCGTAGCGTTAATGATGTAGATTGAAGATGTCACGAAGGTGATCTGGCTGTACACAAAATGGCTATCTGTCTCGTACCAAAGCTGTAAAACTGGACTGTCGCCAAAGAGACCGACAAGGCTCCCCAGGTGCCCCATGATCCCAACAGTAGCGGCAAAAAGCGAGTAGAGTCGCCAAAAGGGCGAAATCTCAAACTCGTCGTAAGCCAACCCAGCTCGTACATAACTCTTGGATGGAGTTGGCGTTCTGAGCTTTGTCTTTATCTTGGATAAACGTTGTTTTTTAGCTGGTTCAGGACTGGGCAACTTTGATTTGGTGGCCCTGTTTCTCTTTATTGTTGCGCCGCGTGAGCGACTCCGCGATCGCAGCGTCGCCATAGCTATGACAATCTCTAAAAATTCACTTGTGTTGCTATATAACATAAGTGACATAAAGAAAAAGGTTTTCGGTTTTGTTCGGTTTCCATAAAATTAGTCCCATGACCATTAAGATCATCAACAGCGGGGTTGGGGACCCTCAAAAGAAACGAAGCACTTCACCTCCTCCTCCAGAAATTGTATCCTCTCGCAACTTCCTGTCTGTAAAAATGAAACCCTCATCCACATCCTCATCCACATCCACAT
Source organism: Parmales sp. scaly parma (assembly GCA_030267985.1). Classification (NCBI taxonomy): domain Eukaryota; class Bolidophyceae; order Parmales; species Parmales sp. scaly parma. Next base: position 18,692 of record BRYC01000253.1, on the reverse strand, counting down.
CCACATCCACAACATCCAAGTACATTGACCATAAAGCCTTTGATAAGAATGCACCACCAAAGCACCACGGGCAGCAAGTCGCCTGGAAGCCCTACAAGCCCCTTGGCAACATGCAGTCTCTTCTGCACTTGAAACTGTTTTTGGTGAAAGAGAATCAATTTGGTGAGAAAAAGAAGAAGCACATTGGTGGGTTCAAGAAGCCTGAATTTGACAATTCTGGGGATGAGCACGAGTACACTGCCACCCACCACCACCACAACCACCACCACAACCACCACCACAACCACAACAACAACAATTCTTCGTCCTCCGCCCCCTCTTCCTCTGACCCCTGCCAGAATTCAACCACCCCTGAGAAGAATTACTCCCTCAACAGAATTCTCACCCTTTCCCGCTCCCCTGCGTTCCAAATGATTCGCAAGCGAGTCAACAAAGGCAACACCCTAACGAAGTCAATCTTCGCTGGCAGTTCGTTGGAGGACCACGTCAAGGGGCGGACAGCTTTGGAGTGCGCGAAATTCGCCATCAAGCACGTTCGGAGCAGTATCGACAAGGCCGCAATCGAAACGAACATATTCGCGATCACTGACTCGTACGATTCGAAGCAGGTGAGCGAGCGGAGTGGGGGGGGGTGGGGGGAGGGGGTTGTGGCAATTCGTTCCTAAAATCAAATAATATTCCACTCAATTCCATCATGTTCATGTTCCCCTCAGCTTTTGGACCGGAACAACTCGAGGATGAGTTTTTCGTCGTCGAGCCACCACGGGGAGGGGGGCTACGGCGGGATCAAAGGGGCGACCTTTAATACGCAGATGGCTGATGCTCATCCGCCGCATTCACATCTTGCGCCAACAATCCCGAATAAACCTCAGCAAAGGCACAACAACAACAACAGCAACAATCACCACAATAATCCACATCACCGGCGGGTCAGTGAACGTTTGGACCTCTTGTTGACAACTGGTGGGGTTTCACAGGCATTGCAAGAGATGGAGAATGGACAAACTGAAGTGGGGCGAAATTCGCCATCGCCGACGAACGTTGCCAGCTACGGCAACCAGCACCAGGCAAGCAAACCAAAAGCAACGAGGCCGAGTCCTAGAGCCTGGAAAAATTTGAATTTGCAGCGAAAGTCTGTGGTTTCGCACACTTCGGACTCCCCCACCCACCACATGAACAACAACATGAACAACAACATGAACATGAACAGAATAAATAATAACGTTCTGTCGACCGAGGAAGCAGAAAAGATTGCAAACACCAACAATCATGACTTGGATGGCGAAAACCTCGCAGTAGAATCGTTGTACAGCACGGTGGAGGGAATTTTCGCCGATCGGGCTCAGAAGGAAAAAACGCTGAAGCGACAGCTCAGCGAGAGTGATTTCAACTGGCCTGAAAAGGTGCTCGACAAGAGTCGAGCTGCGAGGTCGGAGGTGAGTGAGCGAGCGAGCCATAATATATATGCTCAAACTAATGCGAACTAACCACCCACTCGGCGCAGCCCGTGAGTCGTATCAACACTGTCATGAGCCGCTTTGAGGGCGGGGTGTGTCCACAGGTCGAAGGCGAAAATGAAGAGAATTCAAATTCAAATCACCATTACGGCCTTGAGGATTTGGACAACGACTCGGATGATGTTGGAATAATTATTACCCCCATAATATACAACCACTACGCAGAGGAGCTTGGCACGTACTCACACGCAGCAGTCCAAACTCGCAACGACGTTGTTGCAACGCGAATAAATGAATCCCCGTGGTACATCGAAACGTGCGTCATCACCAAGGACAGCATGAAGAACAAACCGCCCCAGATTATGAGTAACTGCATATTAGAAATTCTGGCTGCTGTTCGACAGATCATTGTCTGCGGCCACGAGTTCACACGGGAACTTTTTTACTTCTTGATGACTGAGGTCATGTTGCTGGAGGAAAGGAGGTATTTGAACAATAGGTGAGCTTAGTCATTACTATGTGTGTATAGTGTTGCTGGCTCGCGACTAACCCACTCTTGCGCTTCATTTTGCTCGGCGCAGCGATATACAAGTTATGATCCGGTGTTTGAGAGCGAAAGTTGAGGTGAGCAGCGAGGAGTACGTCGACTGGTTGAAGGAGAAAGGAATTCAAATTCCGAATCTCCTCTACAAGGAGCGGGAGAAGGACAACAAGAAGAAGTTGCTTGGAAAAAACAAACCAAATATGAGGAGGAAGCGAGCCAGGAGCAAACCACGATACAGCAGCACCAACCTGAGCATGAGCAAGACTAAGTTGGGAAGCTATGACGAGGGGGAGGAGGACGATGACATGAGCATGTACGGAGAGAGCAGTAGCGACCTTCTTGGGGGGGGCGGGGGGATGAGTAGCAGCAATTTGAACATTGGCGGCCTGTCTCACCTCAACTTTGGGGCCGGAAACGGAAACTTTGGGGGGGGCGGGAGCGACGACGGTGCGGGAAGTGAGGAGAGCAGAAAATCTCACGTCAGCGCAGTATCGCAGGCGTTTAGCAAATTTGGAATCAGCGAGAAACGATCTGCAGTGAACCAGAATGCTCTGAATGTGGGGGGTAAGAGGAGGGGAAGCGTCTCAGATTGCAGCAGCAATCTTTTCGCGCCCAAAGCAGCAGAAATGAAAATAAAAAAGGAGAGAAAGGGGGAACTTGAGGGTGGTAGAAAAAGTAATGCGCGGCGACCGAGCATGTCGCTTGAGGCCAGCCACAGTAATTTCTAAATTTTAACTTTTAATAACGGTCCAATTTGTTGCCGTCCACGTCCCAACTAAATTTCTCTCGATCTCCGACGAGCTCAAACAGGAACTCGTTGAACGGCTTGAAGAAGGTATTTAACTGGCCTCGGACGTGGTCGTTCAAAGCCTCGTAGTCCCCCATCATCGTCCAACCTGAATTTTTCTCAAAGTCTGGAAACAGCTCGTTAAACATCTTGTGGATGGCATCCTGATCCTGCTCGTAGGTGAAGCCTGGTACGCCCAACCACTTGTGCAATTTGTCCATCACGTCCTGTCCCTGGTTCAGGAAATGCGTGTTGTCCACGAAGAAGATTTTCTGCGCCGAGCGAACAAGGTGCGAAGTAAATTGAGTGGGTTAGCTTAATTTAGTTTAGTTTAGTAGTGGCTCGGTACTCCCTCGACTTCCTCAAGGCTCGCTCGCTTCGCTCGCTCACCTCTTTTGGCACTGATTTCAAGCACTCAAAAATTTGCACGGCGTACAAAGACCGATATAGAAACTCTCTGGAGATTCCTCTCGCCGGGACTGGGATGCACTCGAAAACAATTTTTGTCATGCCCTCTAGAGTTGCGGGATCTTTTCCGGCCACTACAGATTTTTTTTTGTTGATGCACGTGGTCAGAGTTTCCATCTCCTTTTCGAACATGGTTTCTTCGCTTCCCGCAACGCGTTCAAAGAAAGTTGGACCAAGGCAATTCCTTTCAAACGCCAATTCGCCGAGTGCAAGGAACTTCGGAGAAGACGCGAGGTTGTCCCAAGATTTGGTGGAGGCAATTTCAAGAATAGCCTCTTTGACGTCGAGAGCTGCTGAGGGTGCGCCGGCTGGATTGAAGCACTCAACCATTCGTTTGATTATTGCCTCTTGCTGATCAGGTTTTTTGTTTTGTTTTGCCTGCAGCTGTCGATCTAGTTGCTTTAGTTGCCGTTGGACGTCCGCTGGTCTGGGAGGAATGCCGGGTCTCCCGTTTGCCCCACCGGGCCTGATACTACCCGTAACAAAGAATTTAAGGAGTTTGGCAATCTTGCCGGATTCTGCAATTTCCGCAGGAAGACAGGATTTGAACTCTGCGCCGAGCGAAGAAGGTGCGTAGCGCATTTATTTAACGAAGTACGAGAGCAGCGAGCGAGTAACAATAGTTGAGTGGGTTAGTTCAGTAGTGGATGTAGAAAAACTTTAAATAAAGAAATTTCGCACGGAGCCTTCGCACTCTTTTTTTTTGTCAAAATGCTCGCTCGCTTCGCTCGCCTCGCCTCACCATCGAGTGCCTTTTTATTGGAAGGAATTTTGGGTCTAGGCTGAGACTGGGGTTGCAATGATCTATCCAACAACGTCCTGCGAGAGGGGAGTAAAGGGCCGAGAACAAACTTGCCCATACAAGCAAAAACCTCAGTTGCAGCGTCAGAGACCATGTCAATTAGTCCCTCGTCGTCGCCGATTCTTCTCATCTTCATCATGTATTCGGAAAAAGCCCTGTCGGCAGGCTCTCTGAGCATGAGGACGAGCCGAAAGTCGTCAACCTCGTTGTCCAAATACGACTGGATGTTCGGGCACGTTGCAGGATTAGCAAGGTAAAACGGAGTGGCTTCCACTCTCACGCCCTCACTCAGAAACTGGCTGTTGTGCACGTCATTCGGGGAGTGGGGGGAGCTGCGTCTTACTGGCCAATTACGGTCGTAAACATTCGTTATATGCGGGTCTTTGTTTTCAAAACGGGGCCCAACAAGACGCGCGCCTGTTGTGGGGTCGCGATTGGTTGGGATGCGGTGAGGCTGTTTTTTTTGCTCGGCAGAATTGGGGGGGGGG
>BRYC01000253.1:0-13947 GCA_030267985.1 Parmales sp. scaly parma | reverse complement strand
GGGGTGATCTTCGTCTTAAGCTTGGTGTTGGCACTATTGGAAACCTCCAGGGAGGAGGAATTTGACCCATTCGTTGTGTCCCCTTGCAAGAATCTAAAAAGGAGCACGATTTGTAGGGATACAATGACAAGAAACCAATATTTCGTGCGCATATTGTAGCTCCTAATGTGGCAAATTGTTTGCCGAGCACATGTTAGTTTAAATGTGGATTTGGATGTGTGATATGCAAAACTCAAAAGCTCAAAAGTGACTCAAGTGCAAAAGTGAATACTTCACCAAACGTGCCAATATCACACTACAAAATTCCACCATGCAATTCCTGTTCGTTGTCGTGTTTCTGACTTCGAGCTGCGAATCCCTCTCCACTTCACGTTCTACAAATCCTCGAAGAACGAACTTCACCCCAACCAAAACCGGAACCACAACAATCACTACCAGCCCTGTCGACACAGCTACAAATCACCCCAACCCCCATTTCTTTTCCTCAAAATCAATAACCGACCCCACCCACTTCTTCTTAAATCCCCAATCGAAGTCACTCTTCAAGAAAATGCTGGCCTCCTTTGAGATAACTAAACCAACAAAAATCCAGGCTTTGGCCTGGCCCAACATAATCAGCGAGGCGACACTTCTAGATGAGAGCAATACGAAAGCTCAAAGTGATCGTGCAGTTATAATCGGTGATCAGACAGGTTCCGGTAAAACCCTTGCATTTTTGGTTCCCCTTATTCTTCGGCTCTCCTCCCCCTCCCCCTCCAAACCCCCCTCCAAACCCACTCCCGTAGCGAAAACAACAAAAGCAGTAGCAAACCCCTCCCTGCTAATCCTGGTGCCCACCTCCGAGCTTGCGAATCAAGTCGGCAAAGTGTGCAAGTCCCTTGCGAACGTCGCCCAGTTCAAAACCCTGATACTATCCGGAAACTTCGCCGAGGCTTCAACCAAAAAGCTAGCTGATCAATTGGCCTTCAGGAACGTGGACGTTCTGGTCGCGACGCCTGGGATCGTGGCCAAGTTTCTTGCCAGTAAGGACGTTGACCTTTCCCGGGTCACGAGCGTTGTGATCGATGAGGTTGATGTCGTCATGAACGGGAGTTTCAACGAGGAGCTGACGAAGGTGGGGAAGTACGTTGGCAAAACGACGAGCACACTGTGGGTGTTTGCCACGGCAACGTTGCCAGACGCCGTGATAAACAGCGTCAAGCAGGAGTTCAACAACCAAGTGAAGGTCTTGACCGGACCGGGGCTACACAAAGTGAGCGAAAATCTCGTCGAGCAAATCGTCGACGTGAGCGTCGGAGCGAAGGACAACCAGAACTTGAAACTTTGCTTCGCCAAGAAGATCGAGTCGCTGTCGACGAGCTTACGGCGCAACAAGTGCGCGAGAACGCTCATCTTCTGCAACACAATCGAAAGCTGTCGAGACGTAGAGAACTTCCTGGTCAGGAACGACAGGAAGGGGGTTCTGTACAATGTGAACGCGTACCACGGGGCGCTGCCCGAGAAAAATCTAAAGAGGAGCCTGCACCAGTTTCAGTCTGGGTTAGTGAGTAAGAGCCGGGAGAAGAAGAACAGCAGTGGTAGAGGGGTGAGGGAGAGGGAGAGGGAGAGGGAGAGGGAGAGGGAGAGGGAGAGAGAGGGCAAGGACAAGGACAAGGAGAAGGAGAATATCAAAGAGCGGAAAACAATCGACCAAATTCTCATCTGCACCGACAGAGCTGCAAGAGGAGTCGACTTCGACGAACAGCCGGTTGACCACGTTGTGGTCTTCGATTTTCCGAAAGATCCGGCGGAATACTTGAGAAGGGTGGGGAGAACTGCAAGGGGGGGGAGGAAGGGGGTGGTGAGCGCTTTCGTGTACGGGTGGCAGGTCCCTACGGCCAGAAACTTGATTTCGGCCAAAACGGGGGGAAATAGGGGTGTTGAGAAGGGAATGGGGAATTCAAAGGGTAAGAAGAGTTTGGCGGCCTCTGTGGCGGGGGACTTGCTCTGGAGAGGGGAGGAACGGGGGAATAGTTTTTTGGATGATGATGATGAGTGAAATTAAGCTTGCAATTTATTCAAAATTAGCCACACATGTTCAGTAAAGCAATCCCCTTGTGCAAAACCCGCAATTCTGCCTCACTCGCCGGCGGACTTGTCGGCGCCTTGCACGTCTTCTTGTGCTTCTTCCACGCCGACTTCTGGCAGGAGGGGGAGCAGTAGAACGTGTTCCTGTACCGTGCGCACGGTTTCGTGGGGATGGATCAGCAGATGTCGCACTTGCGGGTCGGTCTCAGAACGGCCTCAATTTCGACCAGCTCGGCGATTCGGCATGAGAAGTTTTTAATTTGTTCAATTTGATCAATTTACATTTTAACTCTCAAGAAATCTAATACCACACTTGTGGGTCCGTCTCCTGCTCCAGACCTCTGAATGCACATGTTGAGGAGAGCCATGCCCTCATACAAAACTCGCTTCTCTCTCGTCGCCCCCGGCAATATGACCAAGCTGATCATTCGGTAAATTAGAGTCGGCTCCTCAACCTCGACCAGCTCAGCCTTGTCGTACTTCATGTGCTTGATGAAGGTGCAAGCGGTGTTGTAGGTGCCGAAGATTGACGAGTCGACGAACTGTTTGGGGAGGTGTTGTCGGAGGAGGGTGGGGAAGGGGGTGGAGGAGATGCGGGTGGGGGTGAGGCGGAGGACCTTTCGGATCTCTCTGCACGCATTGAATTGGGGAAGCTCAGCTACCTGGAGGGCTGTGAGGCCTTGATTCTGGGTAGCCTTGAGGGAAAGTGGGTTCCGATGGATCATTCGAAGGGCAAGAAACACGAGGGAGTCGCTGTATGCCTGGCTATAGCAAGCAATCTGTCGAAGAAGTTGAGAATTGCTGTATTTGAGCACTTCACGCACCAACTCGTCATCGTGTTCATTGATGAACTTGTGACAGTCTGCATACGATAGTGATCTGATCCATATAGCCATCTCATCCCTCCAATTAGCCACTGGTGCGTACAAGCGGACCATCCCCTCCCACTCCAACGAACGAGCTTCCTCGGGAGTGAGGGAGAGCAAGCCGATGATCTCAGCACAGGCTCCACTCCTACGGGCAATGTCGATGGGAGTTTCGCCTTTATTGTCTCGTGTGGTGAGGGCCTCTACATTCCAGGCAATCGACTGCACGCCCACATCGGCAAGAGTATGTGTGTGTGTCTGAGATTTCTCTGCCATCCAATGCTGTGGCAGTCGTCCATGCTCATCTCTCTCCTTGTACTTTCTCATGAGCAAATCTAAGTCCCGATCTGGGTTAAGCATGGCTCCTCGTACCGCGGGCCAATCACGCTTCTTGAGCCACTTATGGTGCTCATTGGAAGGCATAATGATATGCTCGTGAAAAGATCTCAAATGAGAAAAGGGAGATGGATTTGTGTTTACGTAATTAATGTGATGTGCACTGTGGGCTATGGTGGTATGGGCAAATCAACCTTTTGGTGCTTATGGTGCTAAATTAAATTTGGAGATCTTAGTAAAGTTGCACGTTCAACTTGCAAATTTGTTCTTCTGGTACCTGTTGATTTTCACACGCACCTACTAGAATGCTACCTCACACCCTTAAATCCCGACTGGCGACACCAACTGTTGGAGCTGTACGCAATCTTAACCTACGTAAGTTGATCAAGAGAGGCAGAGAGGACCATGGGCACATGGGAGGGCATCCCATCCCACCCCCTTCGAAACCTTAACTTACACAACCTCCCTCCTCGCCTCGCCTCGCCTCGCTCTCTCTCCTCTCCCACTAAAACTCTCAGACGAGTACCAATCAATGGAGCTCATGAAGTCGTTTGGCATTGCAGTCCCAGCTGGACACGTTGCAACGACAGCTGCAGATGCTGAGCATGCCTTCACTAGCAAACTCGCCGGTGGCGAGAAGAAGGATGTTGTGATCAAGGCCCAGGTTCTTTCTGGAGGCCGTGGGCTGGGGACCTTCAAGAACGGCTTTAAGGGAGGGGTTCACATGGTAACACGAGCTGGAGAGGCTGCTGAGTTTGCGGAGTCCATGCTTGGGCAGGAGCTGGTCACCAAGCAGGCCCCCAATGGGATTATCTGCGAGAAGGTGTACTTGATGGAGCGCGTTTACATGCGTCGCGAAATGTACCTGTCCATCCTGATGGACCGCGAGTCCGACGGTCCCCTCATGGTTGCCTCCCCCTTTGGCGGAACCTCCATCGAGGATGTCGCTGCCTCCAACCCCGACGCCATATTCACCTCCCCAATTTCCCTCAACGACGGAATCACAGAAGAGCAAATGACGCTTATGGCCGTCAACCTTGGCTTGGACGTTGGAACTCCCGCCCACGGGAAGGCCAAGACGTTGATGAAAAATCTGTACCAAATGTTCGTGGCGTGCGACTGCACGCAGCTCGAGCTCAACCCCATCGCCGAGACCCCAGAGGGAGAGGTGGTTGTCTGCGACGCCAAGGTGAATTTTGACGACAATGCCGAGTACAGGCAAAGCGACATATTCGCAAAGAGGGACCGGACCCAGGAGGACCCTAGAGAGGTCGAAGCCTCCAAGTATGATTTGAACTACATTGGACTGGACGGAAACATCGGCTGCATGGTGAACGGCGCCGGCCTGGCCATGTCGACTATGGACATTATTCAGCTCAAGGGCGGGGCTCCGGCTAACTTTTTGGACGTTGGGGGCGGCGCCAACGAGGAGCAGGTCCAGAAGGCCTTCGAACTGCTCAACAGCGACCCCAAGGTCCAGTGCATTCTGGTAAACATATTCGGTGGTATCATGAGGTGCGACGTCATTGCGAGCGGAATAATCGCGGCTGCGAAGAATATTGGCATGAAGAAGCCCATCGTCATCAGGCTGCAGGGGACAAATGTCGACGAGGCTAAGAAGTTGATCGAGGGGTGCGGATTCAGAATGATTCTGGCTGAGGATTTGGAAGATGCGGCGAGCAAGGCGGTGGGCGTTGCGGAGATTGCGAAGCAGGCTGATGAGCTGCATTTGGGAGTTAAGTTCGAGGGGTTTGGTCTGTAAGTGATTAAATAAATAAATATAAAAGGTTGCGCTAAATCTTTTTGCAAGTTTATCTCTATAATAGCATACTATCGTAGGGGGGAGTGAGGCTTTGGTGGTTGGGGGGGCAGGTTTAGTATGCAATCTCTGCAATTCTTCTTGCTGCATGTGCCAGCTCCGAACGCTGCTTGCTAATGACTGAGTCCTTGTCGTGCACGCACTCGCCGAGCAGCCGAATGACTTTCTCGAGGATTGAGGTATTTTCGTTTGGCTCCAAAAACGACACAAATTCCCACTTGTAGACGATGTGGAGAATGAGGTTGAGGATGGGGGTGAGGGCTGTGAGGTGGTACTCTCGGCAGGGGGTGATTCTAACCGTGTGGTCATCGTTGGCCGAAACAATGTAGTTGGAATCGGCCGTGATGGTGAGCTGGTTGGTGGTGAATTCCTGCTCGAACGTGTGCTTGAGCTCGAAAGTCTCAGCATCCCAGATCTTCATCGTTTTGTCGTTACCGGCACTCACAAGAACACGCCCATTGGGGGAGTATGAGACGCAAAGGACGAGAGAGGTGTGAGTCTGGTCGATGCTCTTCACCAAGCTTCCATCGGCAGGGTTCCAAAATTTGATGGATTTATCCCTACTTCCCGAGCAAAGGAGTTTGCAGTCGGGAGAGAACGAGAGGGACCTGACGTAGCTGGTGTGGCCCTCCAACGTGTGCGCTAAGATGGCATTTCCCTCGTTGAAGCTGTAGAGGTTGATGAGCTTGTCGCCGCTTCCAGTAGCCAGCTGCTTGCCGTCGGGGGAGAAGCACACTGCATTAATATAACTCGTGTGATCCTCAACTTGCATCGCCCACTCGCTACCCTCCCCCGACTTCGACCAAATCATAAGTTTCCCATCAATTCCACCAGAAACAAAGTGGGAGCCTGATGGAGAGACGGTGACGCGCCAAACGTCATCATCGTGTCCCTCCAAGATCTGGACCAACTCGAGGGAAGGGCTAAGCACCTTCAAGCCATCACTGCCACAAGCCACAAGTGAGCCATCCAGAAGATAGCAAAGACCTTTGACCTTCATGAAAACATTGTCAGCTCGATATTCTACAATTCCAGTCATAGTCGAATGGACAAAAATGGTGCCATCATCATCACCTGAAACTACATATCTATTGTCCTGCGACAAGGCCACACAATGGAGATGAGCAGGATGGTTGCCAATGATTTCCACTGGATCTACGGAATCGTCGAAATGGTGGTGCATGGTGTGATGGTGAAATTTATGTTTTTTTTGTCCTGGTGGTGAGGTGTGTGCAGGTGAGCAGTTAAATAGTGAATATCTATAGCGTATGCACGTTTTGCCAATTTAAAAGGCATTCTAAAAACACACGCAGCCCCTCGACAATAATCCTACAGCTCACGACCTGACAGCTACACATCGATTGTATCCGTTCGTGATGCGAGGGCTGTCTACTCTCATGAAGATTTCTGGGAACCCTACTTGGCAGCAGACTATGCTACGAATAAAAAACCCCTCAGCTGTAGATTACTACACCCAGAAAATGGGTATGACTCTAATTGACACTTACAAGTTCGACTCCTTCTCCCTCTTCTTCCTGGCTACGATGGAAAAGCCCTACCTTCTCAAGCCTGGCAGCACCGAAGCTCACCAGTTTCTCTGGTCTTTTCCTGGCACCACCCTCGAGCTGACCCACAATCACGGGACCGAATCCAACCCAGACTTCAAGTACCACGCGGGAAATGAGGAGGGAGATGGTTTTGGCCACATTTGTTTCAACTGTGAGGACGTTTACAGTGCTTCTTCAAGCCTGGAAGCGGACGGTGTGAAGTTCAAGAAGCGCCCTGACGAGGGGCGAATGAAGGGGCTTGCTTTTGCTTACGACGACGATGGCTACTGGGTCGAGCTTGTGAAGCGTTCCGAAACAACAAAGTTCGTCAACCAGTACAATCTCTCCCAAACGATGCTTCGGGTCAAGGACGCCAAAAAGTCAATATCCTTCTACGAGTCCCTCGGCATGAATCTCCTGCGAGAGAACCACTTCGATTCCTTCTCGCTCTACTTCATGGCCACCCTACTCCCCGGAGCCACACCCCCCCCATCCGATTCTCCAGAAGCCCGAGATTACGTAAAATCGCTCTACGGTCCGGTCCTTGAGCTGACCCACAACCACGGCACAGAAGCCCAACCCGATTTTGAGCACAAAAACGGGAACGAGGAGGGGAAGCAAGGATTCGGCCACATCGGTTTTCTCGTCGACGACGTGAACTTGGCCTGCTCGGAGCTCGCGGCTGCGGGAGCTACGTTCAGAAAGGAGCCAAACGGTGGCAAGATGAAAGGGTTGGCATTCGTCCTAGATCCTGATGGTTATTCTGTCGAGATCATCAAGCGGGGCGGGTATGACGATGAAGCTACTCCCTTCTTCTACTAAACTAGGTTATATCAAAATTGGTTTAAATTTATTTCATCATTCATGCCTCCACCATCTCGATCTCCCCCTCCTCCTCCACTTTCGGCATTGGCTGCCCCCTGAACCCCCATTTCTCATCAACATCCTTTCTTGCATTTTTGTTCCACCGGTCTGTCATTCTGTCCTTCTTCTGTTCGCCCGGCGACAACGCCAACGCCGAGTGGTCTGGGATGTTCAAATCGATCCAGGCCAAGATGACTGGGATGACGAAAATCCCGTAAAGCAGACCCCATCCAATCGTCAAACAAAACATCTTGAAGAAGATCCTGAACACGTTGCTCCCGGACCACCCCAAGCATAGCACGCCCAGGAAAGTAGTGAATCCTGTATAGCAGTTGGTTGGTTTTAGTTTTTATTAAGTTTTTAATTAAGTATTTCTCTCGCTCGCTTCGCATCTTCCCCTCCCCTCCACTCTCACTCACTCACTCACTCACCTCCACTAACAACACTCGGTCCAATGTGAATCAAGGCGTTGATACTCCTCTCCACGCTGTTCACTGCGTTGCCGTTCTTGTCCACACACGGCATGGTAATGTACGCGTGCGCAATGTGCGAGCAGTAGTCAACGCTCAGCCCGATGGCCAGCACCAAGTTGGCCACGCTAATGACGTTGATGTGAACTCCGGTGAGCCACATGCCTGCGCCGAGCAAAATGAAGCGAGGCGCATTTTTAATGAAGCACGAGCGAACCAAGCGAACCAAGCGAACCAAAATAATTGAGTGGAATATTGTTAGCTACGTAGTGGATGTTGCCATTTTGTCTGTAGCCATTTCGCGCACTTCATTTCATCGCGAGTATGCTCGTTTTCCTCAAAGCTCGCTTGCTTGCTTCGCTCGCTCACCTCCGACAATGTCTAGGTCGATCCCCGCTATGCAGAACGCCATGACCAGGCTCATCGCCGGGTGAATCAAAAAAAGAAGCATACGCAAATCACGCAAACGAGTGCAACTGACAAGTTTTGCGCTGCTTCTTCGTCCAAGATGTCGTACTGCTCCCAGAACAGATACTCGCCGCAATACACGAACCCGTCGAGTTCCCACGGTTTGAAAGCGGCTCTAATTCCGAACATGGCTTGCACTCTTTCCTGGGTTGGAGAGTTGTTCAGCGTTCCAACGTGCCTCAGCCCGAACGAGCTCGCCTGCAGTTTGCAGCCCTTTTCGTTCCAGCTTTCTTGAGTTTCCTGAAAGTCGCAGCCATCGATCAAACTCACGTCGCCCAGGTGAGAAATTCCGTAGTAGTCGTGAGCAAGGAAGTGAAACAGCAGCTCGTTAAAGGTGACCATATCTTTGGCGAAGCCGCCCTGCAACCCATCCAATTTGTCCGTGAACTGCGGGGTGCATTCGGTGGTGTGTCCCTCGAATACTGGGAGAGCTGCGTTGGGGCCGGGAAGGGTGTAAATCGCGTCGGTCTTGCAGCACGGTGAACACTGCTGGAACTCGCGGAAGTCGATCAGCCAGTTGTTGATCCCGAAATCCACGCTCTCCTCCGCCTCCAAGTCTTGCAGCATTAAATTTATCTTGCCGAAGTTCTCCACGTAGTCAAAGTCGGCCTCTTTCAGCACCACGTCGATGCCCGACCCTAAGTGACTAAACTTGACGTAGTACCTCTGGAAGAATTCAATCAGAGGACTCTCGTCGGTCAAAATGTCGTACACCTCGAATCGAGATTCCACGTTGAGCCCAAGCAAGCCTCCTCCGATCATCATCCCCGTGAAGGAAATTATGATCAGTTTGCGGAACGTTGGGCTGCGCCGAGCGAAATAAAAGCGACGGTTAATCTTAGTGTTTGTCAGGAGTGGAGGTGTGGAATTACTTTGGTTGTTGCGGAGGGGGGGAGACCCCCCCCACCGCTGAGCTCGGCTTGCGGGTTACAGCTCCTCCCTCGCTACCGCTCGGTCGATCGCAATAGACGCAGCCTCGCTCGCTCGCGGATGTGTGGGTGGGCCGCTTCACTCACCTCCTCAACAACTTCGGCATTACGTTGCTGAAGAATTTTTGCAGCAGCGAGTTCGACAATTTGGGTTCGAACACATCATTTTCTCCCTCCCCCTCTCCCCCCACCTCCCCTTCTACCCCCACCTTCCTCTTGACCGAACAAATGGGAAAGCAGCAGCAGTCCACGATGTTCTTCTGCTCCCTCCTTCCGTCCAAGGTCAAAAACGCTGCGAAAAAGGTGATTTGCATGAAGTAGTCGAACAGCACGCAGAACGCCAAATTGACGCAGAAGTATCGAATAGCTGGGAGCCTGCGTGTGTGAAGAAAAAAAATGTGTGGTCAGTGCGTTGGTTTTTGTTGTGTATTATTTAATGAAGCGAGCCAGCATACAATAGTTGTTGACTGCCTCGTTGTGCTTGCTGCAAGCCAGCAACACCATACACTTGTTGTGACTAGCTCGCTTCGCTCGCTCGCGGAAAACTCACCGGCTACTCGTTCCGACCATGAAGGCCAAGAAATCAGTCAAACTCGTAATGGTAATACTAACCCCGGCCCTCGAAATTCCAGTGATAATTCTTTTCTCGATTGGCAACCTGACGTCAGTCTTGCTGAGCGAGTTGCACATGATGAACATGTCGTCCACGCCGATGCCCAAAGCCAAAAATGGAACAATCTGCGTCACCGGAGTGATTGGGGTTCCGAGCGCGCAAGACAGCCCGATTCCCCCAACAACCGCCAAAATGACGCTGATCACCCCCATCAACCCCACCAACTTCTTGCTACTCACCAAGTCGTTCTTTCCCAGTGCGAAGCAGCAAAAGGAGATCATCAGAACGTAGCCGACGGCAAACAGGACAATGTCGCCGCTGATTGCATTGGCCAGCTCGTCACTTAGCGTTCGGAAGCCCAGAAGCTGGGGCTCAATGTGCTGGTAGTTCGAATCCACCGTGAGCTTTCCAAGCGCGAACTCAAACTTGTCCATAGCCTCGCCCCAAGGGCTGTCGTCTTCTCCTCTGGGGAAGATGATCCCAAACCTGTAGGCTTGGATGGTCTGGATGATGCCAGCGTTTCGGTAAAAACCGCCAATCAACGAGTCAACGGTGATTCTCGATCCTCGCTCGGTCTCGAAGCGCTGCGAGAGTCGCAGCTTGATACCGAGGTCGTTTTCCTCCGACTCGTGGTCATAGAGGAGCTTCGCAGGGTCGAGCCTGTACTTGAGCTCGCCGTTCTCACCGTCGTTCCCATAGGACCAAGCGTCGAGGACTGATTCGATTGAGCAGGTGTCCGGGTTGAGGGGCTGTGGGGGTGGTTGGGGGGTGGGGGGGTGGGGGGGTGGGGTGGGGGTGGAATGGAATAAAATAAAATATTGGGTGAGTGAATTGTTGTTGTATTTTTTTACTCTTCTCACTGAAAACTCACATCAGGTTTCCAACAAAGATCAGAGAAGGTCTGGTTCGTTCCGTTGTAAGCCACCTCAATAGCCAAGAACTTCTCGTAGAAATCGTTCAGCTCCAACAACGCTTCGTAGGTCGCCATATCGGCGTCGCCCACCCCATCGCCATCCTCATCGGTGGTGGCAGGTGGCGTAACCATGATGGTCGAGTAGCGAACAGTGTTGATCGTTGGGAACAGAAGCTGGTACTCGTCACGATTGAGCGCCGCTTCGCTGTCCTGAGGAACCCAAAGGGCCCTCACCGAAGACTCGGTCACAGCTCCAGAGAACCCAAAGCCTCCAGCAAACATGAGGAGGGTGGACCATACCATCACCTTTCTCGGGTGTTTCACAACCACCCCACACCACCAGACGAACCACCTTTGCAGCTTGCTGTCAATTGAGAGGTTAAAATCAAACAATGATTTTAATAAGGCCATGAGGAGAGATTGAAGTCAATTTCTTGATCTAATTCTCTGTGAAGTTATAAAAAGTCGGCGGTTTGCGAGTGTTGTCAAGTTTTTAGATGGAACTGGGGCTTATGTTGGGAGGTGATATAGTTCAGGAAAAGGCCGAAGGGATCACGTTTGGTTGTTTGATGAAAGAAGTAAAAACAGGCACTTTTTCCGAGCTGACTGAATAACAAAAAAAAATTGCCGAGGCAAAAGTGTAATTTTTCTTTTTCCTTTATCTTCTCTTCTTTGTGAATTCTTATTTCTGTTTCTGCAACTCCTTGTGACGTTCCTGTAGCAACTTGCTGCCTTGCACAAAAGGCGCCGGCACCCAGTTGTATTTCGTGACGTAAATCTCGTTCCCCCCCCTCCCCCCACCCACCCCCTTCAGTTTAACCCCTGGTTTCTTCAAAATGTCGGCCCCTAGCTGCCTCTCTGGCGGCCCCAAGTTCAAACCCCTCTCGTCCCTCACCTTGACGGCCACCGGGATCCCCAGCCAGGCGTTTTCATCCGTTGCCGCAATTTTAATTTTCCACTTGTCCTTGCTGGGCAACTTGACCTTCACGTTCCTGATGCCGTTCCCTCCTCCCTTTGGCGGCTTCCAGATGTGCTGCCATAGGTCAATTTCCTCGCCAACGAAGTTCGGCTTCCAGCCTCCCCTGTCCTCCTCAAACCCCTCCTCCCCTCGCCTGGCGTACTTCCGCCGCTCGAGCTCCTCCTCCTTCCTCTTGTCTTCCACTCTCCCGCTGTACACAATGTTGAGCGCGTGCTCATACCGCGCTTTCTCCAACCGCCGCTTTCTCTGCGCGTACACGCGCTTGCGGAAGCTGCGCCGAGCGAAGCGAGGTGCAAATTGCGTGGGTTAGTTTAGTTGTGGATGTAGCCATTATGTCTGTAGCCATTTCGCGGAATTCATCGCGAGTATGCTCGTCTTCCTCAAAGCTCGCTAGCTTCGCTCGCTCACCTTGGGATTCTGACTCGCACTCTGTAAGACCGAAAGTGCCTTTGAATCACCACCGTTGCGGCGGGAATTCGCCAGAAATTCGTCGCGCTGTGGGCAAGCCGGCGAGCGGCTTGCTGGCAAAGGTTGGTGAACAGGTCGTAGCCCTTGTTCCAGTTTGCCTGCGAGTGAATTGAGGCGGGTTGGTTTTAGTTTGATAAAACTGAGACTGAAACAAAGGAACTCACCTTCTCGTTCTCAAAATTCTCCAGCTCCAGCTCGTTCTCCTTCTGCCGTTCGATTACTCTCGCAGCGGTAGCCCTGTGCGCCGTGTTGATTCTATGCTGGCACTGAATCTTTAGCAAGGAGAATATCATGTTATTCCTCTCGGAGAGGAATTTTGCCGTGTAGTTGAAAATTACGGCGCAGTAGAGAACGGCCGCTCGTTTCGGTAGATGGAGAGAAGAAATTTGAACTTTGATGTCAGCTCCAGAGCGGGGTGGTGAGAAGATTGTGTGCATTGTGTGCCGCTGGTGTCCAAATTTCTCGTCTTGAATTATGAGAGATTGATCAAAAGGATCAATTGTTTGTTGATGTTGATTCGAGGCGGCTGAAGCTGAGGGCGTGCCATATTTTGCGAGAAGGTCGTCCATTCGGTTAGTGGGGGGTTGGGGGGAGGGAGGAGGTTGTTGTGTGTCTGGGTCTGGGTCTGGGTCTGGGTCTGGGTCTGGGTCTGTGGGCTCAGGTGGAGGCACATCCCGCTTCTTGGAGAAAAAACTCATTTTCCTCGACATGGATTTTTTCTTCTCAACCGGCAACACAGGGCCAGAAGGAGGGTGCTCCTTGACCCTCTTCGCCATCTCCGCCCTCTCATTCTCCTCCTCTTCCGCCTTCTCCTTAGCCCTCTCCGCCTCCTGCTTGTCTGCCCGCTCTTGCTCGATTTTTCGCAACTTGGCCAAGCGCACTGCTGTGGCAGCCACCAAGGACTCGTTGTAAATGCACGTTACTGTTGCGTTGGCCATGCTCTCCTTCTCTCTTCGCTCTAGCTCAACCATTAGCTGCTGCAGTTGCTCAGCTTTCTTCTCTCGGAGGGCGATCTCTGCTGTTTCTTCTGCAGGAAATATTACGGGAGTTGTGACGAAGAAACGAGCATTCGCGCAGCACATGAATAGGTTGTCCAGAAAGTTTAAAAGTCGAGCGCCAAAGGATGGAGTGGTGGTTTTGGGGGAGGGGGGGAGGTTTGTGGTTGAATCTATTTGTGAGTTTGGTTGGTGATGTTCTTTTTCGGTGAGGGTGGGAAGGGGTGTTTTTGGAAGTTCTGGCTGGGGAGGTTTGATTTTGTTATTGTTCTTCTTTAGTCTTTTCATCATCGTTGCTTGCAATTATGTAAGACGTTTTGCTTTCGAACTTAGAGTTGCACAGATTGGTCATATTTTTCTTAAACATTTTTTTCATTTTTTTCACTGTACATAACAGGTCACCTGTACCTGTTCAGGTTTCACTTTTTATATTTTTGGTGTTCAAGTACAAATCAAGGGGCCCAAATCAAGTAATCATTAACTCAAAAAAGAGGGTGAAGAAACAAAACATGAAATTTGTATTGTTCACCATGCTGCTTGCCCAGGGGGCAGCTGAAGACGTTTCGGTGAGCTGCAATACTGCGGACGTTGCGACTTGCTTTGACAATGTGAT
>BRYC01000249.1:63358-100672 GCA_030267985.1 Parmales sp. scaly parma | reverse complement strand
GCAATGAAGATTGCCAAAAAATCAGATTAAAATCACTTTCCGACCAACAATAACTTGCTCATCGCAGGATGGAGATGCAAAGCAGCTGTGGTCACCGACATCAAGCCTTTTAGGCCGCGCAAGCAGGGTAACGGCAAAAGCGCAAAAAACATTTCGGGGGAAATTTCCAAAAAACTCAATTTTGTCCACCTTTAGAGTTTTTTCATTGTCGCGGTCAGATGTTTTGCTTACAATACGATATATTATTTGACATTTTGAGGTTTTTATACACTTTTGAGTAAAAGAAGTTGCAAGAATTTAGATCAATCATACTAAGCGAAATAGACAAATTAAAAAATGATCTTAAGATTAATTTAAATTCTTGAAACTTTTTTTACTTAAAAGTGTATTAAAACTTCAAAATATTAATAAATATATCGTATTGTAAGCAAAACATCTGACCGCGATAATGAAAAAACTCTAAAGGTGGACAAAATTGAGTTTTTTGGAAATTTCCCCCGAAATGTTTTTTGCGCTTTTGCCGTTATCCTGCTTGCGCGGCCTAAAAAGCTTGATGTCGGTGACCACAGCTGCTTTGCATCTCCATCCTGCGATGAGCAAGTTATTGTTGGTCGGAAAGTGATTTTAATCTGATTTTTTGGCAATCTTCATTGCCGATTTCTCATCAAGTCATCTTGCACTTGTGCTCCACCGCCCACCCCACCCTCAAGCCAGAAAACTGTGACTGCTGGCTTTTACATGCGCCGGGTGCACCCACCAACAACAAGATATCAAGCGGGGACGAGATTGCTACACCCCTGCCTTCCTTCCAGATTGGCTCGATCATCACCGGTTTCCCACGTTGGCTCAGAAGGGTCAAAAATCCTCCACAGCATCGCCCCCCAGCTGCAAACCTGCTTCCCGAGCCCCCCCGTTGACTTGAACACCCCCTGGGGTGCTGCGAACTGGGTGCAGGACGGTAACACCCCCTTCCAAAAACGAGAACGATGCGAACCAGCTAATTTCAAAAAATAGCAAAATTTCAATTGTTTCTCATGAATCGGTGGCTTAATGTTATCAATACGCTGAATCAACCACCAGGAACCCCAGCACTTCGCTGGTTGGTCCATCCCCAGCCCCAGATCTCTGTATGCACATATTTAGGAGGGCAATGCCCATGTGCAGGGTGCGGAGCTCGGCCTCGGTGGCTGGAGGGGAGGTCGGGGCCTTGCACGTCTTCTTGTGCTTCTTCCAGGCTAGTTTCTGGCACTCTGCCGAGCAGTAGAACGTGTTCTTGCACCGGGCGCACGGTTTGGCGGGGAGGGAGCTGCAGACGTCGCACTTGCGAGCCGGCTTGAGGACCGCCTCAATTTCGACCAGCTCGGCCTTGTCGTACTTCATGTTCTTGATGAACTGGCAGACGGTGTTATAGACGCCGAAGACCTCCTCGTCGACAAACTGTTTGGGGAGGTGTTGTCGGAAGAGGGTGGGGAAGGGGGTGGAGGAGATGTGGGTGGGGGTGAGCCGGAGGACGTTTCGGATCTCTTGGCACGCGTTATTTCTTTGAGCCCAATCAAGGATAGTTTTTCCCTGAGGCCAGTCGCCGCCGGTGGCCTTGAGGGAAAGTGGGTGCCGATGGATCATTCGAAGAGCAAGAAACACGAGGGAGTCGCTGAATACCTGACTATGCTGAGCAACCGCTAGAAGAAGATTATAATTGAAGTATTTGAGCACTTCACGCACCAACTCGTCATCGTGCTCATCGATGAACTTGTGACAGTCTGCCCACGATCGTGATTTGATCCACTTATTCATCACATCTTTCCAAAAAGCACCTGGTGCGTACAAGCGGAGCATCCCCTTCCCACCCAATGAACGAACTTCCTCGGGAGTGAGAGAGAGCAAGCCGATGATCTCAGCACAGGCTCCACTCCTACGGGCAATGTCGATGGGTGTTTCGCCTTTATTGTCTCGTGTGGTGAGGGCCTCGTAATTGAAGCCAATCGACTGCACGCCCACCATGGCTAGAATATGTGTGTGTGTCTGAGCTTTCGCTGCCATCCAATGAAGTGGCAGTCGTCCATGCTCATCTCTCTCCTTGTACTTTCTCACGAATAGATTTATATTTTGATATGAGTTATGTATGGCTCCTTCTACCGCGGGCCAATCTCGCTTCTTGAGCCACTTGTGGTGCTCATTGGAAGGCATAAAGATATGCTCGTGAAAGATCTCAAACGAGAATTGGGAGAGGGGGAGAGGTGGTTTGATGGTGGGGCCAGTGACGGGGCAAGGAGAATAGCGTGACAAATTGGGATCGTGGTCAAATCTTTGTTTCTTTGATCACGTGTTGATAGCGGGATAGTTTTTTGTATCATTTTCCAGAAATTGAATTTGCACGGTGACGGCAATATTGCAGCAATCTCCAGTACCACCTCATCTACGTGCTACCACCAACCAGCAGGATCACCCCCCCGTGATCAAAATCCGTAACATGCTCTACCTGATCCAGATCCCAGTCCAGGGCATGATGTGCCAGAAGTCGTGCGGCACAACTGTAACCAACTCGATAGCGAGCACGCTTACAGAGGACGTGGACGGGAAAGACGAGATGGTGTTTGTGGACTCTTTTGCATCATTTGCAAACACGTCAGCGTACGTTCTCCTGAAACCGGTTTCCATCTCCTCCTACTTCTCCTCCTCCTCCTCCTCCCCTCCCTCAAACCCAGCAGCCCTCCTCTCCTCTGCCCCCCCTTCCCACCTCTCGATTCTCCGCGAGTTCGCGGAGAACACCATCGAGGCAATAGAAGACGTTGGCTTTGATGCGGAGTTTCCCTCATCCACCTTGACCACGTTGACCGTGCCCGGCTCGGAGCTTCTTCTCCGTCCAAACCTCCTAACCCTACTCCCCAACAGCACGGAGACCTCCATACGAAAGCTCCTAAACATTCCGGACTCTCTCCCAGTCCCCTCCGATCCGATGTTTGATGACGATGTCGATGCCGATGCCGATCATGATGCCGATGATGCCTCTTCGGATGGCGATGGTTCTGTCAATTCTTCCGAAGGCCTGCTCTCCCCCAGCTTCCCCTCCTCCTCCACCCCAAGCACACTCACCCCCAAACCCACCCCCAAACCCAAGCCCCTTGCAATCTCAACCTCAATGGAAACCTCCTCTGGCCTCGCAACTTCGTGCGTTTTTGCCGTAGGCGGAATGTCCTGCGCGGTGTGCGCCAACAAGGTCGAGAAGACCCTGGCCGCGCTCCCCCCCGCGTACCTGAACCCCACCACCTCAATGACCGTTGCAAGAGTATCGGTCAGCCTGGCCACGAACAGGGCTGAGGTGGTGTTCGAGCCAGTTCAAACGCAAGCGCAAACGCAAGCGCAAACCCACGTAGATAGCGAGCAGTCCCTCGTGGTAGATTCCATCACCGCCGTGCAGAGCCTCGGCTACAAGTGCAAGCTGATGAGGGTGAACCGTTCTGGGGAGGAGGACTCCGCCTCCTCCTCCAACGACATGTCCCTCCGGGCCAACGCCGCGGAGCTCTCCTCCGCGCGCTTGGAAGAATTCAATTCCTGGCGAAAGCTGTTCCTGACCTCCATCGGCTTCACCGTTCCGCTGGTGATAATCCACTACGGCAGCATGTACAAGCAGAAGATGGACCACGACAAGATGATGGACATGTCGATAATGGACACCCACGACAACAACGCCGGGCTTGCGATGTGGAGCATGTTCGCGCTCGCAACCCCGGTTCAATTCCTGGTGGGGGGCAAGTTCGCCCGAAAAGCGTGGAACAGCGCCAAGGTCGGCGTTCTCGGGATGGACGCGCTTGTGACGATGGGGACCTGCAGCGCGTACACGTACAGCTGCGTGGTGTTCGGCCTGTGCGTGCTGGGGCTCAGCAACAAGCAGGCTACGTTTGAGACGGGGGCGATGTTGCTGAGCTTCGTCACTCTCGGGAAGTGGCTGGAGGCGTTTAGCCGGGGAAAGACTGCGGACGCCTTGAACGAGCTCATGCTGCTGCAGTCGACAACTGCAACCCGCATAACGAACATAGACGTGAATGCTGACCCCGAATCAACGGGTCCGGATAATTATTTGCCCAACCTCCACACGCGGCCCGTGGAAGAAATCCCAATAGAGTCTGTTAAGATGTCTGACTACCTGCTGATCCGGCCCGGAGTCCGCATCCCGACCGACGGAATCGTGGTTCTCTCCTCCCCCGACCCCGTCTTCGTGGACGAGAGCGTTTTATCCGGGGAGCCCTTTCCGATCCGCAAGGTGATTCGCGACACAAGCTAAATTGAATCACAAAATCACATTTTCTAACATTTTATTTCGCCTCACAGAAATCAGGAGACGCAATTTTCGGCGGAACGGTCAATCAGACCGGCCTCTTTGCCATAAAGGTCACCGCGACCGGCAGCAAAACCATGCTCGCCCGCATCGTCAAGCTGGTCGAAGACGCCCAAACCTCCAAGGCCCCCATCCAGGTGAGCGAGCGAAGCGAGCAGCAAGCGAAAACGAGCAAGTCGCAAGTCGCAACTAGTGTAGGTGTTGCTGCCTAGCTTCGCTCGCAAGAAGCGAAACGATCAAGTCGCAACTAGTGTAGGTGTTGCTGGCTCACTTCGCTCGCAAGAAGCGAAACGATCAAGTCGCAACTAGTGTAGGTGTTGCTGGCTCGCTTCGCTCGCCGCAACTAGTGTAGGTGTTGCTGGCTCGCTTCGCTCGCCGCAACTAGTGTAGGTGTTGCTGGCTCGCTTCGCTCGCCGTAACTAGTGTAGGTGTTGCTGGCTCGCTTCGCTCGCCGCAACTAGTGTAGGTGTTGCTGGCTCGCTTCGCTCGCCGCAACTAGTGTAGGTGTTGCTGGCTCGCTTCGCTCGCCGCAACTAGTGTAGGTGTTGCTGGCTCGCTTCGCTCGCCGCAACTAGTGTAGGTGTTGCTACTGAACTAACATTATTCCACTCAATTCTTATCCTTTTGGCTCGCTCGGCGCAGAAATTCGCCGACGACGTCGCCTCCAAGTTCGCCCCTTTCGTAATGTTCCTCTCCCTGTGCACCTTCCTGGGGTGGTGCATCTTCGGCCAGGAGGGGGGGGACAACGGCGAGGGGAGGGGCTTGACCGCCTTCCTCAGGGCGATCAGCGTGGTCGTCGTGGCGTGCCCGTGCGCGCTCGGCCTGGCAACGCCAACGGCCGTCATGGTCGGCACAGGGGTGGGGGCGGGCAACGGCCTGCTCATCAAGGGGGGGGGGGTGTTGGAGAATGCGAATGATGTCAGGATCTGCGTCTTCGACAAGACCGGGACGCTCACGACGGGGAAGGCCATGTTGTCGAGGTGCGAAAACTTTTTGAGTTTGAGCGAGAACGAGGACTCGAATTTGCTAAAATCTGGCCCGAAAATCGTTTTCGCCAAGGTGTTCGAAAATGATTCAAACAATAACAATAAATATAACAACAACAACAATACCCACTCCCTCGTTCTGTGGGCCGCCGCCACCGCGGAAGCCTCCTCGGAGCACCCCCTCGGGAAGTGCATCCTCAACTCCGCCAAGGAGCTCTTCGGGGCGAATTTCCTCCAAAATCAGGAAAACGGTGACCCAATCCAACTGAACAACTTCCGCACCGTGACGGGTTGCGGCGTGCAGATCTCCACCCCCAACTTCCTCCAGGGCAAAACCATCAAGGTCGGGAAGCTGACATACGTCACGGACCAGTACTTGGACATGGAGAACGACTACAGCAACGAATTAGAAGAACTCAACCTCAAGAGGATAAAAGCCAACGCGAGGGAAGTTGAGAAGGAGCAGAAGATGGGCCACGTGGTGGTGTTCGTGAGCGTCGGCAGCGAGTTGATTGGGTATTTGGTTGTTAACGATGAAATCAAGGCCGACGCGAGGTCCACGATCCTAGCTCTGGAGAAGGTCATGGGCGTCGAGTGCTGGATGTGCACGGGGGACAATAAAATAACCGCCGGGGCGGTGGCGAAGGAGGTGGGAATCAGCGAGCTGAGGGTCTGCGCCGAGGTGCTGCCGGAGGGCAAGGCGGAGCTCATCACCAAGTTGATGGGGAGGGGGAGGGTGGCAATGGTTGGGGACGGAATCAACGACAGCATAGCCTTGGCACGAGCAGACGTCGGGATCGCCCTCGGTGCCGGGACCCAAATCGCGGTCGAGGCCGCAGACATCGTCCTCGTCAAGGGCAGCTTGCTGGACGTGGTGTGCGCTTTGGATTTGAGCAAAAGCGTGTTTCGAACGATTCGATTGAACTTTTGCTGGGCGATGGTCTACAATTTGTGCGCCTTGCCGATTGCGGCAGGGGTCGTGAAGGGACTGGTTTTGCCGCCGGCATTTGCAGGCCTCGCAATGGCAGGGAGCAGCGTGAGCGTGGTGTGCAGCAGTTTGAGTCTGAGGCTTTACGAGAGCCCGGTGGTTGGCGCCGACGGGAGCTTTCGTCCTGGTTATGGGTTTTGTGGTATTTTGAGGAATGTTAAGAGGAAGAAAAACACAAAGAGGGAGATGGATAATTTGGAGTTGGATTCGGATATAGAATTGAGTAGAATGAACTTGGTATAGAATTTTCTTTTATACGCATTTACACGCTTTCAACCAACTTTCCGCTCGGAGGCCCAAACGCGTTCTCCTCCCTCTTTTTCTGCTGCTTGTGCTGGACTGCGGCAATGGAGTAGCCGACAACCGCCAGCACAGCGGTTCCAATGCAGATTATTTCCATCGCCAGCACGTTGTGTAAGGTGTCGTCCTTGTACCTCACACAGTAGTCACTCTCCTCCTTGCAAAGAATGTGAGGGAAGCCAAGGAAACCCAAAGCCGAGGACAAACCGCTCTGCAGAATGATGTTGGCAAATGCGCCTTCCTTGTCGTTCGCGAAGAAGTCTGCGAAGGTGGCACGCAAAGTGCCCTCGAAAGTGGCTCTGCCGACTCCCATCAGCGAGTAGATGACGAAGATCGATGTCCAGCCCCACGACGCCGTGTCAGGGTTGACGACGAAGAGGGAGGTCATCAGGCCAAATGTGCATGCTCCGGTGATCAGAACGGGCCCCTTGCCGGTCACCTTTGCCACCTGGCCAAAAATAATAGAGAAAATGGCCGCTACTCCGGCGGGGATCGCAGTTAGGGCTCCAGCGTAGTCGTCGCCATTCTTCTGCAAATGCACTACTTGGCCGGTTACATAGGAAGTCAAGAAGGCGGCAGAGAAGCCGAACACCGCATTCATAGGGATCATGTACTTCATCTTGCTGTCGTTGACCAAAATCCGCACGGCCGAAAACAGCTTCGTGCAGAGAGGTTTGCTTTCTTCATCATCTTCGACCCTGAAGGAATGGCAAAATCCCATTCCAATCGCTCCGGAAACAGCGATGGCGGTGTAAAAGGCAAAAACAACTGTCCAGTCGTAGTCAAAAACTTTCGTAAGCAGGGTGGAGAGCATCTTCAGCATGACCTCCTCTGCCAGGTAGAAGAAGGCAAAAATTCCACCCAAACTTGAAGTGGCTTCAGAAGTGGGGATGTTCTTCGCAATGGCGTATGCTTCGGCAGTTTTGCCAAAGTACGCGCCCTGAGCGGTCCACAGAAACCCCCCACCAACTCCTCCAATCGCCGCTCCAAGGAGGGCAACTGGCCACTTCCACGCATCATGGGAGTCGGGGATTACCGCCGCAACCAAAAAGCAAGCAACGTACACGCAATAGATGATAAGCCCGTAGAGCAGACCATTTCTAGGGCCAACCTTTTTCACAATGTAAGCAGCTACGCGTGGTGGGTGGTAGTGGTGGTGGTGGTGGTGGTGGTGGTGGTTAGTATTATGTGTGAGTGTGGTTGCGGAATTCGGACTTCGTATTTTTGTGCACTCACCTCCGAAAACAGCTGAAGCCGTGTAGAAAAGGTAAAGACACCCAGACTGATAAGTGCCCAAATCAGCTCCGAGGAAAGTGAGGTCAGTCGTGACAGACGACAGCCCAAGGCATGCGGTAACTGCTCCGTGGTTGGCTGAGAAGCAAATTGACATGAGCACGAAGCTCTTCAAGATTGCATTGGGACTCATCGAAGACATCGAATTGCTTCTTTTGTAGGCTGGAGGATCGAAAAGGAGGGGTTCTTTATCGGAGACAGCCATTGTGACGTTATTTATTGCAAAGTATTGTTGCAAATCGCATGTGTTTTTTTTATTATAGCATTAATTTGTGAATGTGCCAATCATTCGTGCCAAAATTTCCCAAAATCGCCAATCAGATCGAAGTTACTGTTTTAATCACTTATATCCAATCTGCCTGATCACAAGAAGCTTTACCCTACCTAAATTGGTTCTATTTGAAATCTTCTACTACCAAACCGGCTCACGAAGCACGTGAACGAAATGATGCTTCCAACTCCACCCGAACAGGAGCAGAACAACAACGATTGCGACAACTCACTCCCACTCACCGAGGAAAATCTCCAATCCCACAATGACAATGCTAACTCAGATATCGACAAAACTAGTGATTTCGACCGAGTTGATTTTGATGAAGAACCCCAAACGAAACCACCAAGTCCACTCGAAACCGAAACAACAACAAGTACAAAATCGACAAATAAACGTTGGGCTTCCGCCGTAAAGAAAACAAGAAACAACAGTGACTCTCTTCTCCTAAAAATGCTAACCGAGTTCTGGTGCTACAAAGTTCTTCGCCGGAAAAACATTGGAACGATGATTGTTCTTTATTCTCGGCCCAAGGAAGACACGCCCACATTGATGTTAGGGGCTTATTGGCCCTTCTGCACCTTCATCACGCTTCCTTTAATACTGATCCCCTCGGCAATAATGTTTGTCTACGTGATGCCTGATGCTCCAGTTTGTTTCACAATCATTTTAATTGTCGCACTTACTGCAACATTAATTAGCCTGTGCGGAGTGAGCTGTAGTAACCCGGGCATAGTAGAGCACTGCGACCAGGTGGCGAAGGACAAAGACGAAAAGAAGAGGAATTGGGTTTGGAATGACCGGGTTGAAAGTTTCAGGCCCCCGAGTGCCATATATTCGCCGGAGGCGGACGTCATTGTAATGAACTACGATCACTTCTGCCCGTGGACGGGGACTGCAATAGGAGCCGGGAACTACTTCTTCTTCAAGATGTTTGTAGTAACCGTTCATGTATTGTGCTACAGTACATTGATAATCCTTGCGTTAGTTTTTTTGGTTTATAGGGAGGGTAAAGTGGTGTAGAGGGGGAGATAAAAATGAGTCAATTTTTGGAATCTTTATATAGTTTTTAATATTTTTTTTATGGTTGGTTAGAGGGCAATGAACTCGTCTATGGCTTCAACAAACAGGTGAGTAAATTGCGCGTGAAAGATGAAATCGTGGTTGGCATCTTCAACGAGTACTGCAGTTTCCCCACCCACGCGCGTCCAGGAAGAGGCATTAGCTACTTTTATAGTATCCTGAAATTTCAGACCGTTACGAGCTGCGAAAACCATTACTGGGAGATCGCCCATTGACCCCCCCCCCCGCGCAGGGTCGTTGACGCTAGCGGCGTCTTCAGGCCAGGCGGAAAACTCGTTTTGCCCCGTCTCGAACCATTGCGAATTGGAAAGGATTGATTTGTATTGAGAGCCGAAAACTGCGCCGAGCGGGTTAGTTTAGTAGTGGATGAAGCCATATAATAATATATTAAACACGCCATCTGCACGCAAGTGAAAAAAAAAAAAAACAGATAAAAAGTCTCGCTCGTTTCGTTTGCTCACCTGGATCAGAATGTGAACCAAGTGAACTGAGAGTCATGAAAAGGTACTGAATCCCAGTTGGTGCGAGGAAAAAGGAGCCGAAATTGTAGATGGGGTTGTTTCGGTACCTACCACCGAATTTTGGGTAAAGGATGAAGTCGGGGTTGACAGGATCTGCAAAAACAATTGCTTTGACGAGATTTGGGTTGCGGGAGTTGAAGATTCTCATGTTGAAGCCTGCCATGCTGTGCCCAGCTAAAACCATCGGTGATCTGTTTGTGTTGTTTTCTCCTTTCCAAATGTATTCTTCAGCTTGATCTATCATATACTCAGTCTCTCGAATAATCTGCTCGGAAGTTCGGGGAAGCGGCCCGGGCTCGGACCATCCATATCCCGCCCTATCGTAGCTGCACCGAGCGAGCCAAACGAATTGAGTGGGTTAGTTCAGTAGTTGATTTTGACAGCTGTGTGTATAGCGCCGTCTGTAGCCATTTCGCGCTCGCTCACCTGCAGACCCTCGTCTTGGTCTTCATCACGTTTCTCACAAGTCGCCAATCCAACGAGCTACCCAGCCAACCATGCTCGAACCAAACTACCGGAGAATCACTCACGATTTCTCCCTCGCAGTGGAGGTGCAGGTTCCTCCTTCTGTACATTGATTTTGTCCAGCTAATGGAAAAATCGGCGTCGCCAATGTCGACGAGCATCCCAGGAGGAGAAAAGACAGCCCATTGGAGCTGGTTGATGACTATCGTCAACGAAGAAGAGATCGTAAGGAGAACCAGGAGTGAGTGAAATTTCCCGCTCCTGCAAGATATTCTGAGGCATCTGCAGAAATATTTCGTTGACCGTTGGAGGAAATTTGCGCAACGATTGCAGGGGAGCTCGTGGCAGTGGATCATGTTGTCGAGACGGGTTGAACGCGGTCTAAGATCGTCAGGGTCTTCGTCGTCAGGAAGGGCGAAATCGGCATGAGAAGTTTGCTCCAGATGATTTATTTCTGCTGTTGCTACTTTGAGGAACACTGTGGTGGTGATCAGGAGAAGGAAAGATATCAGATTTACAAAGTTTCCAGTTCGCTGAGTAACGTCAGCAAGAGCGGAGATTAGAAGGGAGAGGAGGAGTAGGACGAGGGATAGAATGACTGAAATAAGTGCTGGGAGAAGAATTTTTTTCTTCTCCATGTCAAGTTTGGAGATCTCTTCGGTTGAAATCTGAGGTTTGTAGTGGCCAAACTTGTTCAACCAGAAGTAGAGGAGAGTGAGCCACCACCAAGTCGTTCCGTGACTACCGTTGTATATTCCCGCGAAAATGGGGACGGGTAAGATTGAGGAGAAAGATCTGCATAAATGCTGGAACTTAAGTGTAATTGTGGAGGAGAACTCTAGCTCAACAGCAACTGAGGAGGACGAGGTTGGAGGGGTGGTGGAGGAGGCCGAGGAAAGCCTCATTTCAACTTCAGCCATGATTTGGGTTGATATTTGCAATAGAAATGCGCAGGTAAGTGGTTGTCTTGAAATCGCAAAAATTAAGATTTCTGATCACCTGATGGCTGATTTTCGCTGGTTTTTTACATCTCATTTTCGCTAATTTGCAGCTATTGTGTAATTTAAATATGGTTATACAATTTGCTCGTGTTTGTTCCCACCGTCAGTTCTGCCTTACTGCTCCCTAGCTATTGTGTAATGATGGCCGATAACAAAAATATTGCTGCAATGCTACTCGCAAGCATGTCGGAGGAACGAAAACAAGTTGCTGAAGATAGAAGATTGGAACGACTTCAGGTGAAAGAAGAAAGACTGCAAGCGATAGAGGAGCACAAACAAGCAATTCAATTCCTTCAGATGCAGCTAGTCCAGCGAGGCGAAGAACAAGCTCAAAGGGAAGTAGCTCACCGGATTGAGATGAAGGAGCTAAGTGAGCAACTGCTACATGAGATCAGAAATGTCGCTCCACGAAATAATTACACCCCCAGTCCCCTTCTATTAATGAACGCCCCCCACTCCCCCCCCACTCTCAACGAGACAAACGAGACTTCTAGTACTATTGCTATACCGTCAGTCCAACAGAACCAATGGAAAAAGGTGGCAGAGGGCTTGTGCGAATTCAGATCGAACAACCACAAAAGCAACATCCATCATGTCACTCGAATCTTCTCTGAGAACGCAGCCTACCTCAGTCCACTACTAGCAACCTGCCCCAAAATCACCATTATTCTATCCCACATTTTGTCCAACGCACCTACTTTGAAGCAAAATAATGCCAAAGTGAGCGCCGGGAGCGAGGCAGCTCGTCTCCAGTCACTTACAGACGAAGAAGCAGCAAATCTGGGGAAATCCTTCCGGAAACATCTCCTAGCCAATAAACAGTTCTCCGTGGCAGTGGACGCTTGGCGCATGGCCAACCCAATCCTCCAGGCTCTTTTTACATTCAACTGTTTCGAGCCAATCATGATTGCAATCGCGAAGAAATTGCTGGTCGCGAGCTATGGCGGTCTTGCCAAGCGAGTTGCGCTTGGTGCATTTTTGAGCGTTTCAGACATGATCACGGATGTATCCGTTATCGTTCAATATTTTAGAGAAGGAAAGGACGGCGCAGCGTACAGCTTGATGGCCATGATGGCCTCGTCGATGTTCTGTCAGCTTTTGGTCGTTGCAGCCCAGAACGTAAAGAAGAGCAGATCCGTCCTGGTTCGGGAATGCTTTTATGTTGTGACGTTCCTCAAGCCAATGGTTGATGCGTACAGGGTCGCCACAGGCCTTGAAGACGACGTGCTAGGATTTACTCCTCTTACCGAAATGGTGCTTTCGAAGGGTGCCGAGCTTTCGTGCGAGGCGATACCTGGACTTATTCTGCAAATCTTCATTCTTCTGAAGAGCTCGACCCAATCACCGCTCCTCCTCATATCCGTGGCGGTGTCGACGCTGACGACGGGTTTCACATCAGCGCTCATCAGCTACGATATGGACGTTTCCATGGATCACCGTAAGAAAATTCCCGAGTTTTATGGATTCATTGGAGACTCACAATTCCTGCGAGGGGCAACCTTCTTAGTCATGATTTTGCTAGCCTCGCTCCATAATTTGAGCAGGTCAATCGGAATTGCGCTCTTGTTGGTAGTTTCAACGCAGGTGACGATGCTGGTGTTGGCAGGGGAGATGGTAATGTTTCACCTGGTTAAGCTCATGCGAAGGGATTACACATCTTTCGTTCCCGGTCTGGAGGGGGGATTGAGATTAACAGCTGCATTTTTTTTTCACACAACGAACAAAATTCTCGCCGATTTTACTGGCATGATTCATTTTAGAGGAGCCAAACTTGTGGGGGGTTATTTGTGGGCAACGTTCACGACTGAGGCTCAACTGCTGCCGTTCGTGGCATTAGAAATTTACCGACAGAGCGAGGGAGTTAACAAAGATGATTTAGAGATGGTGGAATCAGTGTTGTTTGTTCTTTTAGGGAGTTGGGTTTGTTGCGTTGTGGCCTTCGCAGCAATGATCAAAAGCGAGTACTGGCACACCTTTATCGGCACACAGACGGGGTGGCAAATGGTGATCGCTACGTACGAAAAAACCGATGACCCGTTCCAAAAGATGAACGCGATCTTCACGAACCACATTAGCATGAGCCAGCGGATCAAGAAGGACGTGATAAAATACATGGCAGAGAATTGGGAGCATTGGGAGGCTGACGAAGACAACAACTGGTTCACACCCGGTTTCATTGAAAAAATACCCCCAGATTATATTCCAGAGCGCAAGGTTGCCGAGCTGGGCGGGGCTCAGAGGAGGAGATCGAGTGTCGGGAGCGTGAGAGAGTTTGTGAAGATGATCAGTAATTAATTTCTACATTTCTCTTCAGCACCCTTATTCCTAAAATATCCCGCATGACCACCTCGATCACTCCCTTCGTTTTTTTTACCAGTTATCTAATCTAAAAACAACTACGTTTTATTACGAGTGAAAATAGTTTAACTCGTCCCCACAGTCACTGCAAAGCCGAATCTTCACCAACTCCATTTTCTGTTCTCCCTTCTCCTTATATTTGAAGGGCACCTCGAACTCTGTAAGCTCACATTTCGAGGGGGAAGGAGACGTTCCGCAGTGCTTTGACCCGCACGTATTCACCCCTTTCCCGCTTTCAACTTCTTTCTTAGTCCGCCACCTGAATCCAACCTGCCCCTTTGGAGGGACTCGAGCTCTGGAGAGATCACCAATCACAAAGTTGTGGTAGAGGTTGTTGTGGTACGTTTGGGCCATTCTATCTTTCCACGTTTGTTCCTGTTGCTGTTGTTCTTGCGTGTTTTGGTTGGAGGGGGAGCTGGTTGGAGGAGGTGCAAACTCGTAAGCCGACTTAAGGGCATCGAAATCGCTTTGCTCCACGGTTGTGAGTTGTTTTTTCGCAGGGGGTGGAAGAGTTGTTGGGGTAGTGAGTTGTCGTTTCTTGGAAACAACCACTTTTTTCTCTGTCTCTACCTCTTTCATTGGCTCATCATCTGCTGCTGTTCGATCAATAACAAAACTGTTAGAATCGTTGTCGTCATCGCTCATCTTGACGATAGAGGGGCGTGGCGGGGAGCCTGTGGTTGTGGTGTATGCCTCTTGTGAGTTATTTTCTAGCATTGGCATTGGGTCTGGAGAGCTGGAGGCGCAAAATTAACATTTTCGCATCGCTCCTCTTCAGATCACCTCATCTCCATTTTAGCGTTTTTGATCTCCAACAGCAACGGCACCTGCAACAGCAACAGCAGCAGCCCATTCTATACTACCTCCACCCAGTAAAACTCTCTCCCAGCAACAGGCCTAATGCTTTATTTCACGACTTTTCTCTTCCTTGCCCTAACCCCGATCCACGCAAGCACACCCAATTCAAACTCTAACTCAAACACACACACCCCTGCTGCTGCCCTATCCTTCCCGGTCTTGGAACAAAAAATAGAGGATTTCAATGCGGTTCAAGCAGCCTCTCCAAACGACTCATCAAAAGGCTGCCCCCGGCGCCTGATAGCTCTTCCCCTAACCCCCTCCTTCTCAGCCCCCAAGGGCACGTTTTCGCACGGCCACACCCAAACGGGCGATAAATGTTGCCTGCCGAAGACCTACTGGTCGCTAATTTCCAAGGGCGGGATGGCCAAGCTCCCCGAGGTTCCCTGGCTGTTTGAAGTTTCTCGTCTGGACGACGAAACGTTGGACTATTACGAGCCGCGGGTGAAAGTGAAAGATGGCAACAGCAACAACAAGCTCCAGAGGGTAGTTGGAGGAGGTGAGCGAGCGAGCGAGCGAGCCTTTTGGTGCGCGAAACGGCTACAGGCGGCTACAGACGGCTCCATCCACTACTAAACTACTAAACTAACCCCCTCGCTTCGCTCGCGAAGCCCTCGACTTTCGCTCCCCCTCGAACTTCATCTTCCTACCCCACTGGATGATGAGAAGTCTCGGGATCAAGCCCAAGGACGTCGTCAACGTTCGGTTCACGGCGGCCACCCCACCAGGAAGCTTGGTAAAGCTCCGGCCGGTGGGGCAGAACGGCGGGGAGTTTCTGCGAATATCCAACCACCAGAGCGTGCTCGAGACCGAGCTCAGACACTACAGCTGCTTAACAAGAGGGAGCAGAATTCCCTTCGACTACAACTCGAAGAGGTACATTTTTGACGTCGTTGACTTGAGGGAGGCTCCGGGAGGGGGAAGGGTGCCAGTTGCCAAGGTTCAGGACTGCGACATCGCGGTCGACTTCTTGAAAGCAAGGAAATAGCAGAAAGCTTAAAAAATATAGCTCTTTTAACTAGAAATTCTCTACTAAGCCACGTTAGCTTTCCAGGAACCCCAGAACCACACTCGTTGGTCCATCCCCAGCCCCAGGTCTCTGTATGCACATGTTCAGGAGGGCCATGCCCTTGTGCAAAACCCTCAATTCTGCCCCAGTCGCCGCCACCCCCGTCGGCGCCTTGCACGTCTTCTTGTGCTTCTTCCACGCCGACTTCTGGCAGGAGGGGGAGCAGTAGAACGTGCGCTTGCACCGTGCGCACGGTTTGGCAGGGAGGGAGCTGCAGACATCGCACTTGCGGGTCGGCTTGAGGACAGCCTCAATTTCGACCAGCTCGGCCTTGTCGTACTTCATGTGCTTGATGAAGGTGCAAGCGGTGTTGTAGGTGCCAAAGATCTCCTCATCGACGAACTGTCTGGGGAGGTGTTGTCGAAGGAGGGTGGGGAAGGGGGTGGAGGAGATGTGGGTGGGGGTGAGGCGGAGGACGTTTCGGATCTCTTTGCACGCATTGAATTGGGGGTGCTCAGCAAGCTGAAGAGGCGTGTAGCCTTGGTGCTGAGTACCAGTAAGGGCAAGTGGGTGTCGATGGATCATTCGAAGAGCAAGAAACACGAGTGAGTCGCTGTATACCTGGCTTTCAGTAGCAATCTCTCGAAGAAGATTATAATTCCTGAATTTGAGCACTTCACGCACCAACTCGTCATCGTGCTCATCGATGAACTTGTGACAGTCTGCATACGATCGTGATTGGATCTTCACAGCCATCTCATTCATCCAATGAGCCACTGGTGCGTACAAGCGGCGCATCTCATCTCCACCCAACGAAAGAGCTTCACCGGGAGTTTGGGAGAGCAAGCCGATGATCTCAGCACAGGCTCCACTCCTACGGGCAATTTCGAGGGGAGTTTCGCCTTTATTGTCTCGTGTGGTGAGGGCCTCTGGATTGTGGCAAATCGACGTCACGCCCACCCTGGCAAGAGTATGTGTGTGTGTCTGAGCTTTCGTTGCCATCCAATGATGTGGCAGTCGTCCATGCTCATCTCTCTCCTTGTACTTTCTCCCGAGCAAATCTACGTCCCGATCTGGGTGGAGCATGGCTCTTTGTATCGCGGGCCAATCACGCTTCTTAAGCCACTTGTGGTGCTCATTGGAAGTCATTAGGATACTCAAGCACGAAAATTTCTATTTTTCAATCTCCTTCTAATTTGCAATATGGCTTCTTTCCCCCCACCCACTTGTCATATATTCACTGCCTCCTGGCACCCTTCACACACTTCAGTGATCTCCCACATATTGCCCTTGCTCGAGCAGACCTTTCCGGCAATCACCTTTGCACCAGTGGAGACAGACACCGATGCGTCTGCCCCTGAACTTGCAGAGAAGCTCGGTGTCACGGTAGTCCCCACGTTCGCGTTGGTTGCCCAAGGCCAAACATTTGGGCTAGTCGAAGATGACGACATTGCAGCCATTACCAACAAGTGTCGTGAGCTGGTGGAAGCTTTGGATGGCACCACCACCACATCCTCCTCCACCCCTACCTCTACCTCCACCACAACCTCCACCACCACCCCTCTAAATTCCCGAATAGAAAAGCTCCTGTCAACCTCATTCCAAAGCCCTCTAGTTTTCATCAAGGGAACTCCCGAATCTCCTCGGTGTGGCTTTTCTCGCCAGATCTGCGAGCTTCTCTCTTCCAACAACATCTCCTTTGACACGTTCGACATTATGCTAGATGAGAACCAAGACGTGCGACAGGGGTTGAAGACCTACTCCGACTGGCCGACGTATCCCCAGCTCTATTTCAAGGGCGAGCTTTTGGGCGGGTTGGATATCGTGAAGGAGATGGCCGAGGGGGGGGATTTGAGGAGTGAGCTGGGGCTGAAGGAAGGGGAGAGCGAGGATGATTCATTGAATTCGAGATTAACCAAACTTGTGAAGAGGAGCAAGGTCATGCTGTTCATGAAGGGCGTGCCGTCTGCCCCGCGCTGCGGCTTTTCGAAGCAGATTGTTGCGATTTTGGACGAGATGGAGGTGGACTACGACGGCTTCAACATTCTCGAGGACGAGGAGGTTCGGCAGGGGCTTAAGGAGTTCAGCGACTGGCCGACTTTCCCCCAGCTATACAGCAATGGGGAGCTGTTGGGGGGTCTTGACATAATCAAGGAGATGCGGGACTCTGGGGAGTTGGAACAAGAGTTAAAATGAAAAAATTTTTTTTATAGATAATGGTGACTGGTTGCTGTGTCTAGTATTGTTGTCTGTCTTAGTCTTGGAGTCTTTTCGGTCTCAAACCCTGCTCTGCACAGGGGCATTGTAAGTACTGCTCTTGACCTCGATGTCCACCATCAATTCTGGAGCCTTCAAATAAATCCCGAGGTGCAGCATTCCGCTGAACAGAAACGCCACAGCAGTAATGATTCCCATGTCGCTGTCCTCCTTGTCAAGCCCAAAGTTGAGAAACGCAATGAAAACAATGAACAAAGCCTTCCCCTTCAGGCCAAAGAGGAAGCCAAAGTTTTTTTTCATTATTCGAGTGAGCCACTCGACGGACTTCCACCAGAGCATCTCGTAGATGAAGAGGAGGCAGCTGAAGAGGATCATGTAAAGGCCAACAGCCGCATCTGTAAACTCAGAGCCGGAGAATGACATTAGGGTCAGAACCCCGGAGGCACACATCAACGCTGAGAGTCCAATGTTGAGGACGGACAGGGCGCGCTGCACATTTTTAGCCTTGGATGACTTTGTGTCTGAAGTGACGGTGCCAGTCCCATACATTTGACTTTGGTTATTGCCCGGAGCTATGTTGGGCGTAGCCGAGGACGAGTCGCTGCTGGTCCAAGCCGGCTCAAAGCTGGTCATGAATGGTGTGTGTAATTTGGGGCGGGGTCTATAGAAGGGCCTGTGGAAATTTGATACCTTTTTGATGCAAAATAGTGCATTTGGATTTGATATTAATCTTCGGGGATGATGCCCACCTTGTCAACTTCGGAACTTCGCAGAAGGCGAGTACTCAACTTGACAGGGGGGGGAATAGCAGAAACCGTCGACGATACGGGCGAGGATCTCTTCTCTGCTAACGACGACAACAACATTTCCCAAACCACCCAACCTCCTCCAGAGGAAGAAAGGACTTGTCGTATCTGCTACAGAAGTGCAGAAGAAGACGATCTCGAACCTAGAGTAGCCCCCCCTCCCCTCCTCAACCACCTTGCTCGCCTCTTCAATGTCAACCTCGATCAGCACTACGACACCCTCTACAACCCGATACTAATCTCCCCGTGTAGATGCAAGGGAACCCAAGAATTTGTGCACCTAACTTGCCTCAACTCTTGGAGGGCGATTTCGGACAACTCGCAGAACTTTTGCCCAACTTGCCAATACGAGTTCAAAACAGAGGTGAGCGAGCGAAGCGAGCGAGCCTTGTGACAGAAGAGTGCGAAACCACGTGTAAAATTGCTATACATGGCTCATGACATCCTCACTAACCTACTCAAAAATTCATGTCGCTCGCTTCATCTGTGCTAATTATAAACGCGCCTCGCTTCGCTCGGCCGGCAGAGAACGAAATTTGCCACTACAATCACCTCCCCCACCTTCATAAATGTGGTGGCTGTTCTCTGTCTGTTCATCAGCTTCTTCATCACGGGGAGCGTGTTTCGAAAAGTCAACCACGCCGTTGCTCCTCCGAGGGAGTTTGGGTGGTGGCTTTTCCAAAATACCATGTTGCACAGTGAGCAAATTCGAATTTTCCAATCCTGCAATTGGCTGGAGAACACAGTCGGCCCAGCCATCACCAAATATCTCACGAGTTTTTGTGCTTCATTTTGTGTCGGCGGTGCTCTCATTTGCGGGTTCTTCTTTACGTGCAACATCATGCGAGTCTACCAACTGAACTTGTTCTGGAGGCAAATCTTGAGGGGAGAGCTTCACGCCGAACACGGAAAGAGCGTCATGCTTCTGTGTGCGTGGATCTTGGGGATGCAAAGCGGTTCTTTCTTTCGAATCTCTTTCATCGTCGGTTCTATTATGTCATATTCAGAATGCAAAAAATTCTTGCAGGTCACAGCAAAAAAGGCTTGCCAAACTTTTGGGGAAATTATCTTGCAGGCGACCGAGGCCGGCGACTGAGACCGGCGACTGAGGCCGATCCGAAAATTTTACACGGGGATGCTGCTGCTCATTGGTGCATCCCAGGAGAATGATGCTGGAGACGGGCTATGGATAGAAAGAAAGAACAATCACAAGACTACGACTTTGTTTTATTAGATTTAATTTGATTTTTTCTTCCCCCCTTTCTTTTCTTTCGGTTGCTCCTTCTTCTGTTTCGCCTTCTCATCCCTATCCCTCTGCGCTTTGTCCTCCCTCGACCTCATCTGTACGATATCCTCCTCCTCCTCCTCCTTTTTTTTCTGTGTCTTCCTTTTCCCCCCCTTCTTGACTCCTCTTTGCTTCATTTTCATTTTTTTCTTGTACTCCTTCCATGCCTGCTCAGTGTTCCGTAGCGTCAAGTCTTCGAAAACCTTCTTTAGAATTTTGACGACAGCAGCATCTCGAGTTCCTTCGCTGACCATTTCGTTCGCGAACCTGCGCCCGAGCGTATTGAGTTAGTATTTTTGTATTGAAATGTTCACTCCCTCCCTCCCTCCCTCACTCACCTATTCGCCACGTTCTCGATCAAATCCCTCGCGCTCTTTGGCCCCTCGCTATTCTTCAATTTCTCTTTGCTCTTTTTTTCCTTGTCGTTGAGCTTTTCCCAAATCATGAACTCTTTCGGCTCTATGAAGGTCAACTCGTTCGTCTCGTCATTTCGCCAGTATGTTGTCCTGCTCGTTTCCGTCTCTCCCACTTTCATTGCCGCAACCTCGCTTTTGAAAGGGTTTAAGTCCAAAATCGAATCGCTCCCCGATTTCTTTTTCTCCCCCTTCTCCTTCTCCTTCTCTGCCATCTCTGCCGTTTTCTCAATCTTTATCTCGGCGCTAAGCTCGTTGAGCTTCGCACGGCACTCCTTCAAATTTCTCCCGTCAATCTTTGCTACGTCATCAGCCTCAAGTTTCCTGCCATTGTTCTCCGCACATGCATCGCGCAGCTGTTCCATTTGAACACTCGTCCATATTTTTCCCGCTTTCTTTTCCTCCTCCTTCTTCTTTTTTTTCTTTTTCTTTCTCTCATCATCAAAAATGATTTCCTCTTCCGCATTCGGCACCTCACGCTTCAACCTTGGATCATCGTACTTCGCCCTGTTCACCAGCTCAGCGATTCTCGTTTTTTCTGCTGTTTTCCACTTTTTCAAGTTCTTGTCGACAAGTTTCTGCAGCATTTTGAATTTGTTCTGCGAGAAGTACAATAAGAATGATGCGTTAGTAAATCCCACCCCCAATCCCAATCACTCACTCACTCACTCACTCACTCACCGTTCCTTGGTTCACCTGGGAAAGATCCACCCCGCTCGCCTTGTTGGCCTGGTCCGCAAACCCCCGGTTCGAATCGAATCTGCTCCAATAAGCGTAGAACCGATTGACTTCGTCGAGGGGCGTGTTGTCCTCCCCCAATTGAGGAAGGGACTCGTAGTCGGCAAATTTCACCTTATCTTCCTCCCCCTCGACCGCCATTGGCACCATACCAGCCCCAACTCTGACTGCGAACTTGCTGTTTCTTTCGAACACCGGCCTGTACGTCTCGTAGAATTCGCTCTCGCCGACGTGTAAGCTAGGTATCGTTTCATCAAAGTCCTTGCTGTCGTACACTTGCTTCTTATCCGGGTCGGAGAGGATGGCAAAAGCAACGTTGAGCATGGTTTGAACAAGTTTCTCCTTTTTCGCTCCGTCACCCTCCGCACCATCTTTGTACGCAGCGCACGCCGAGTCGTATGCCCTCTTGGCATCCAGAGGCGACGCAGCGTACGGAACCTGCAGGAGTTCGTAGTGGTTCATTGCCTTGAGGTTCTCAACGGACAGGGAGAGCAGATTGATCTTTTCCGTTGCCTGCGGATTTTCTACCTCAAGTTTCTCCTTCTCCTTCTCCTTCTCCTTCTCCTGTTCCTCTTCCTCCGCTTCGGCCCTGCGCTCACTCAACCGCAGCGCCTTGATATCGCGGTTCAGATATTTCTGAATGTCGCTCTCGGTTACGGCAGTCAGATCAGCAGCGGGTTTCGAATCCGATTTTTCGGTTTTCTTCTCCCCATCCCCATCCCCATCCTCCGCCACGAACCCCTTGTAGACCACTGTCGTCATCGACTCATACTGGGTCCAAGTATCAACCGTTCTTCCACGGATAACATCCTTGGTGCTCTCCTTTCCCGTTTTCTTGTCAAACAAACCCACGGCAAATTCCGACGCAAAAAGCTCGGTCAAGGTTCCGGGCCGAACATCTGTTTTTTCGCCCGTGATCTCGTGCTCGAACCACTCGTCGCTGCTGTCCTTAGAATTAACGAACCTCCTCCAGTTACTGCTGCCTAGCAGCTCCCCCGTTTCCCCTCTTTTCTCCTTCTTCCTCAACTTTTCCTCCTCCTCCTTTTTCACCTTCTCCGCCTCTTCCGACGATTTCAGCATCGCCCACTCCAACTCCCACTCCTGCTTGAAATCAACTTGGGACGGAAAGTTTGTAAACCCAGGGGGCATTGAATGAGTTAGGCGCTTCTTCTCGACCCCCCAGGCGGCCTTAAAAGCTTTATCCTTCGTTCTCTCCTCGTTCCATTCGCTAAATGACTTGACCATCTCCTTTTTCTCCTTCTTCTTCTCCTTGTTGCACCAGGCCTCGTAATCCTTCTTGGCGTCTTCCTTCTCCACCTGCTCCTCCAGTTTCACCTTTTCCTCTTCCAATTTCTCCCACGCCTTCATCAACGGAGGCGTCCGATTAGCATTGACGCACTGCGCGCAGTGCAAATTGAACGCTACGAGTTTCGCCTCGTGCTCCTCCTTCTCCTTCTGTTCCTTCTTGCGAGCTTCCTCATCAACCTTTCTCACAATTCGCGACTCGCTCTGGCCTGTGGAGACATCGCTGCGCCGAGCGAAGCGAGGCGCATTTTTAATGAAGCACGCGCATCACGAGCGAAGCGAGTCAAAAAGAATTGAGTGGAATAATGTTAGTTTTGGTAGTGGATGTAGCCGTCTATAGCAATTTCGCGGGATTCATCGCGAGTATGCTCATCTTCATCAAGGCTCGCTCGCTTCGCTCGCTCACCTCTTTAGCAGTTCGTCCTCCAACAGATTCGGGATGTTTGACACAACATCTCGGACCAACTCGGTCCGGTAGCCCGTCATTTCTTGTTGATTCAGATTCACCTTCGTCAGTTGCAAGAAGTCGTCAATCTTGCTACTGTACTTCTGAATTTGCTCTACCGCGGATTGTTCCTTCCGCTTCGTAATCACCGCTCGTTCATCCTTGCCAGCCATGCTACGTTTAGCATCGCTCTTAGCCTTCCTCTCCGCCTTGACGTCGTTATGCATTTGGATGAATCTGGGTTGGGTTGGGTTGGGTTGGGTTAGTTCACGTCCTGTGAATGTCAATGCTGAGCTAAAAATTACTACTCACTCGTCGAACATCATGTACCGAAGATTCGACCGTTTGTCCTTCTCCAGAATCGCCTTGCTCAAAATCACCACCTGGGTCTTCTCTGTAATTTTCCCACCCTCCTGGTAGCTCGCCTTCAAAAATTTGAGCTGCGGCTTGATTAAAACCGACCGTTCTTCGTACAACATTCGCTCAGCCTTTTGGTTCTCGTGCTGGTTCAGAAACACGGTCTTCCTGCCCTTCATTTCGGTGTTCTTGGGGAGGCCTATCTTCACGCACAGCCAGTTGCACCGGTGCCCTTCCATGATGCTCAAGATTCCCTTGGCGCCGTGGTCCGTCGCTCCAGTTTGCTTCGATTTCTCAGAGTGGTGAATGGCTGGATCGGTTAGCGTGAACAAATTGTTCAGCTTGTCGAAACCACCCTGCAGGTCGCACACCACCTCCTTGTGCTTCGTATGGTGGTGCGTCCAGTGCGCGAACGCACCCAACACGTCCTCATCCTGCGGTCCTTTTTCCTCTTCCTCGAGCTCAACGTTGTCTTCCTCCTCGTTGGCAGAGTCATACTCGTCCTCCGAGTCGGATTCAGATTCCGTATCTTCCTCGTCCTCGTCCTCGTCACCTTCCTCAATCATCATGCCAATATCGCCAATCCCCAACCCAACCCCCGCCCCCGGCCTGCCTCTTTCGGCATCAAGCTCTGCCTTCAGCTTCTCCATCTCCTTCGCCTTCTCCTTCTCCATCTGTCGCTGGCTCTTGGCCGGAAGCTTGACGGCGTTGCTCAACCACTTTTTATACTCGCCCTCGATGAACGCCTCGACGAGCACGGTTTTTGATACACTGGAGACGTTCAACGCGAATGCTTCGATGAACATGATGCGAGGGACTTCGTTGAGATCTGGGTCTTCGTTCAATCTCGCCACGAACAGTTCAGCGAGCTGCGCCGAGGGTTGGTTTTATTAGGAAAAGTGGATGTGGATGTTGCTCGTTCGCACGCTCACCTCCTTCGCTCGTGCCTGCTGCCTCACAAAAATCTGAACGTACTCCAGCGACTCGGCCTTCTCAACAAACTTGCTCTCCTTCCAAACAAGCTTGGCCGTAGAGACTTCTTCGCGGTCGTAGTACTCATTGTAGTTGAGATCCTGCTTGAACTGCCCCTTGACCTCTAGCACTCGATAAACCACACGCTCCGCCCCCACACCCCACGGCTTTCTTTTCCACCCAAGATGCGTCGCCTTTTTCCACTGGAAGGGCGACTTGTGGTCCAATTTAAAGCTCCCAGTTTCGTTCTGGTAGCGATAGAGATTGCAGTCCTCCTCCTGGTGATAATGCCACTCTTCGTCGTTGTGGTCCCATGCGTTTTCTTTCTTGTCTTTCCTCTCCCAATCGAAAATCTTTTCCGTTTTTTTGTCTTTCCCGTTAACCTTGTCGTGGTCGGAGGAGGCGTCGGCGAGCTTGGAGAAAGACGTCATTGACGCGGAGATGGAATTGCTGCTCATCATCGTCGAGCCGGTGGATCCGATGCAATGGAAGGCGTTCATCTGCGCCGGCGCCGAGCGAGTCAAAAGAATTGAGTGGGGTTAATGGCGGGATGCTCGTCTTCATCAAGACTCGCTCGCTTCGCTTCGCTTCGCTCGCTCACTCACCTCCTTCTCCATCATCTGGAGGACGCTGCCCTCATCTTCGAGTTTAGTAGCTGGGGGGCACATGAGGTTCAGGGCGTAGGTGAGGCGAGGTCCACAGAGCTTCGCAACTCGCTCAATGTCGGAGGCGAAGAGCCCGAATTGGCGCTGAATTGGATTGGATAGGTGTTAGTTAGTGGCTGTTTGGTTGGTTGTTGCTCACTCTTTCTCACCTGGGAAACGGACTGGTCACCTACAGGAATCCTGTCGCTGGGACTGCCGTCGGTCAGGAAGAAGAGACCGACGTGGGAGCACCCGTCGTTGATCATCGTGGTGATGCGCGAGGAAACGAGGTCGAACGCCGGGGCATAGCAACCTGTGCCGCGCTTGTTCGACTTCACATTCTCCAGAACAAGGTTGAAAGTGACGGGAGACGCCACAGGCGCGTCCTCGACGATGACGGTTGCCCCACCGCCCTCCATGACCGCCACACTGATGTACACCGAGTCAAACGTATCGTATGCGTGTTCCATTTTCTCCTCGATGAAGGAAAGGATCGAGTTCCGGGCCATTTCAAGGCGT
The DNA here is from genome assembly GCA_030267985.1 of Parmales sp. scaly parma. Classification (NCBI taxonomy): domain Eukaryota; class Bolidophyceae; order Parmales; species Parmales sp. scaly parma. The sequence goes on along the minus strand of BRYC01000249.1, from coordinate 75,502 downwards.
GAGATGAGACCGCCCACCTTGTAGATGTTCTGCTGGATTCTGTTGATGAACGGATCTTCATCTTTCTCGCAGACAATGTCATTGGTGTCCATCGACTTGGAGGCGTCGATTAAGAAGAGGTGGTGAAATGTGCACTTTCTCACATTGCTGCGCCGAGCGAAGAAGGTGCGAATACGAGTTGGGTGAAATAATGTTAGTTTAGTAGTGGAATTCCGACATTATGTCTGTCTGTAGCCATCTTTCGCGAAATCCAATTCGAGTATTCTCGTCTTCCAAAAGGCTCGCTCGCTCACCTCTTTTGATACCTCACTTTCAAGTCATCGAAGAGTTTGGTGTTGGCTTCGGTGACATTCTTCCTGAGGCGAATCTGCGCCGAGCGAAGCGAGATTGTGCGCATTTTTAATGAAGCAAGAGCAAAACGAGCGAAGCGAGTCAAAATAATTGAGTGGGCTAGTTTAGTAGTGGATGTAGCCATTATGTCTGTAGCCATTTCGCGGGATTCATCGCTCGTATGCTCGTCTTCCTCAAGGCTCGCTCGCTCCACTCGCTCACCTTTCGCATCTTGAAATTGAAATTGTGGAGCGGAGCAACCTTAGACTCAACTGCAGCTCGCTTTTCCATGGCGTTGTAGATTTCGTTGACGATTATTTCCATCACGGTGTCAACGCGCTCTCTGGCGTTCTGCGCCGAGCGAAGCGAGGTGCATTTTTAATGAAGCAAGAGCAAAACGAGCGAGCCAAACGAATTTGAGTGGGTTAGTTCAGTAGTGGATGTAGCCATGAATAAAGTAATTTCGCTCGAGTCTTCCTCAAAGCTCGCTCGCTGCGCTACGCTTCGCTCGCTCACCTTATCGATGTAGTACTCTTCCTTCACGGACTTTTCGCGCTTCAGCTTCTGAATGCTTGCCTGCTCGGCCTCGAACTTCTCCCCCCCTCCACCCTCCAGTTTAGCCCTGTGCCGCATTTCTCGACGCTCATCGTCGATGAATTCAGGCGTTTGCTTGTACTTGAGACCGGCGTTCATCCGGAGGTTGGTCCGCTGCTTGCAAACGCGTTTCAGGTCGGTGCGCTGCGCCAAGGGATTCGTTCATTCATGTTAGATAGATATAGATATGCGAGGGATGAGATCGACGCACGCACGCACCTGCTTGTCAACGTCGGCGTTCTCGCCGCATTGGAGGATGGTCGACCAAAAGGAAAGTGATTTGTTCTGGAGGGTCTGGACTGCGACGGGAAAAGCCGCAACGAGCTCGACGAACTCGTCCAGCGGGTAGCCGTTGAGGTCCTTGTGCCCCGCGGCTTTCCAAGATTCCTTTGCTTTTTTGATCTGCTCCTGGTCTCGCTGTTCTTTCACTGCGATCTGCTTTTTCTCCCACTCAATTTGCTCATCAATTTCACGCTGCCGGGCGGCAATCTCCTCCTGTTCCCGTTTGAGCTTCGCCCGCTCCCTGCGCCGTATGTCCTGCCTATCGTCGATCTCCTTCTGCGGAAGATGGCTGCGACCGAGCTGAACGAGCGTGTCGTGAAGGGCCTCGTGGGCACCGTCGCCAATTGGTCCAGGCTTGATTCGACTGAGAGTGGATTCATGGGCCTGAGTGGCACCTTGGTTCATGTACGTAAGGGCCGCCTTCCTTTCCATTTCACCGTGGGGCTGAGGATGGGGACGAGGATGGGGATGAGGACGGGAAAGAATATAGAGGGAGTCTGTATAAATCTCCACTCACCTTCTCCTCAATAATCTCAACCTTGACCTGAAACGGCAGCCCAGCAAAGACTCCTTGTCTCTGAATGTTCTTCGTCAACTTCGTTGAACTTTGGTACGGCCCGCTGACGGTGTACGCGGAATTGTTGTAGAGGTACAAGTAGTTACCCGCTGCGATGTCGTCGAACAACTCAGTTTGAGAGTTTTTCACGCCAAAGAGCTTGTAACGCTTGAACGAGTCCTCGGTTTGTTGGTCGTGCACAACAAACATGTACCCGAGGGGGAGGTGGAACCCCGACCCTTTCTTCTTGGGCTTGTTCTTCAGAATCCCGCCGCCAACCTCGCCGGAGTAGTAGCCGGTGATGAGGGTCTTGTCAGATTCGTCGACGACAACCTCACCAATTCGACCAGTTTCGAACTGGTACCGATAGATCCAGCGCATCGCACCGGTGTCTTCGGACGGTTTCGCCACAATCTTCTCACCAGACTTGCGGATCTTCTTGACCTCCAGGTCGCTACACTCGCGCTGCGCCGAGCGAAGAAGGTGCGAAGTGAAGTGAATTGAATTGAGTGGAATAATGTTAGTTTAGTTTAGTAGTGGCTCGCATGCTCGTCTTCCAAAAGGTTCGCTCGCTCGCTTAGCTCGCTCACCTCCTTTTTGCGCTGCTTGGCGTGCTTCGTTTCGACCAAAGAAGAGACAAGGGCAGTAGGACGGTCGGCATACTTGTTGTTGGGGACCCTGGTTCCGTGGGGGAGCTCGGATTGAGGGGTGTCGCCCTTTGACAGCCCCTTCGCCTTGTGCTTGGCGAGAAACTCATGCTCACGTTGCACTCGATTTTCTTGCTGCAGCTTCTGCTGAATTTTCAACTGAGCATTTCGCTGGTCCTGAAGCATTTGCTGCATTTTTTCTTGCTCGGCTTGTTGGAAGGCGACCTGCTGGGAAGAGAGCTGCTCTGGCGCGGGGGCGGCAAAAGGAGATTGGTAATGTGAATCCTGCATGATTGCTCTTTGTCTTTCCTTCTTCTCAAAACTCTCATTTTCCTTCATTCGGGCGAAGTTCTCAGTCTGACGCTTCATGTAGGCCGAGTCAGATTCGCCCTCGAGCCGATTCATGAAATCAGTGGTTGGCATAATGGTGGTGTGGTGTTTGATAGATAACCTCTAATTATTTTTTGTCGTATGTTGGCTGTTGAGACGTTTGGGGTGGTTAAATTTCAGAAACGCCCTCTAGCTGAAACACTGAAGGAAGCGGGCAGCTCTCAGTTGCGTGTAGGATGTGAATTTTTTGTTTTCTTCTTTTCTTGAATTTTGAACATTCTCAGGGATACAGAAGCCGATATTTAGCTCCACAATGACCCCTCACATTAGGTTTCCCGACACTACAAACAAAAATCGAAAATGCACGGATTTATTGTTTCTCCTTTTGATTTTAGCTTCGTGGGTCGTCCTTTTAGTGATTGGAGTCGATGCATATTCCAAGGGCGACGTGAATGGTCTTTTATATGGGCGTGACTACGCTGGCCGAACCTGCGGCTTCGCACACTATTCGGACTCCATTGCAAACTCAGAGAGTGCCTCCTTATCGTTTCCTCGCGTGATCAACAATGTCTTGACCCAGGAATCGGACTCCCTTCCGACCTTCTTCTACTACGTGGACATGGTCGGGAACGGAGTTTGCTTGACAGGGTGTCCAAGCAGCGACAATTTCTCCCCCACCGCTGTCAATCAGCTAATTTGCAAGGTGAGTAGTATCGCGCAGGCTCAGAAATGGTAACATCAACAACCTTAAACTAAACCAAACCATACCGGCGCAGGATTTTGTCGATTCGGCCAGCACAACCACCTCCCCCCTTGAGCTTGTTTACTCTTCGAAGTGCATTTTCCAGTATGACACCTTTCCGTTCTTGACATGGTGCATTCCCAAGTCGCTCACAGCTCTGACATCAATGATGAACTTGAATGCGCAGAGTTTTGACGAGACGGTAACGCCTGCCAATTTGGGGTATGATTCCGTGACGACGGGCGAGGGAGTGGCAGAGAAGTTCGCGGAGGACTTGTACACTGCGCGCTGGACGATATTGTTCAGCGGAATTGGAGGAGCCAGCATTTTCGGCTTCATATTCTTCTTCTTTCTGAGCATTCCGCTCGTAGTTGGACTGTTTAGTTGGCTGGCGGTGCTGTCGCTTCCTGTTTTGTTTGTTGGGATTGGGATGGCGTGTTGGTGGGCCAGGGACCAAATTATGGAGGTGAGCGAGCGAAGCGAGCGAGCCTTGTGACAGAAGAGTGCGAAGCTAAGTGTGCGAAATTACTATTCACGGCTACATCCACTATTGAACTAACCTACTCAACTATTTATATTTTTGCTCACTCGCTGCTCTCGTCCTTCGTTGAAAATGCGCCTCGCTTCGCTCGGCGCAGGATGCAAAACTGCTGGATCCGGTGCCTGCGGCGGGAAAGAGCGACTATTGGCAGAACCGAGCTCTCATCATTACCTCGTACACGCTGTATGCGCTGGCGGGGTTGTTTGTTCTTCTCGTTTGCTTTTTGAGAAAGAGAATCGTTCTGGCGATCCAGGTGACGAAGGCGTCTGCGAGCAGCATAGGTGAGCGAGCGAAGCGAGCGAGCCTCCTTGATGATGAGACGAGAGTACGAGCAATAACTAACATTTATATTATTCCACTCAATTCGTATTCGCACCTTCTTCGCTCGGCGCAGTCACGATGCCTTTGATGGTGCTGTACCCCTTCATTCAGTTGCTGGGGTGGTTGATCTTTGTGGGGGTGTGGACGTTTTGTTTGTTCGTCTTGGCGGCCACCGGCGATTTGGTCCCGGGGAACCTTGAGGTGTACGGGTTCAACATCCCGTACAATTACTACGTGTACAGGTGAGTGAGTGAGCGGAGCGGGGGGGGGCTGAGGAAGACGAGAGACTGCTTTCTAACTCAATCTCGATCGGCGCAGCGACGAGGCAAAGCGCTCCTTCTGGTATTTGCTCTTCGTGTACCTGTGGACGTGCGAGTTCACAAGGGCGATTGGGCAGGTTACGTTGAGCATGGCGTTCAGCAAGTGGTACTTTGCGCCGGACAAGGATTTGAGCAAGGTGAGCGAGCGAAGCGAGCGAGCCTTGATGAAGACGAGAATACGAGCGATGAATCTCGCGAAATGGCTGCAGACATTATGGCTACATCCACTACTAAACCGCCTCGCGACTCGCTTCATTCATTTTGCTCTTGCTTCATTAAAAATGCGCCTCCGCTTCGCTCGGCGCAGCCAGGGGTTCAAAAGGACATCGGAAACAGGGCCTTTTTGGAGACCATCTTCTCCGCAATGTACTTCCACACGGGCACGGCCGCGTTCGGCTCGCTCCTCATTGCCATCGTTCAGTTCCTTCGAGCGATCTTTTCCTACATCCAAAAGAAAATGCACTCTATGGACGCCAACGGAGGGCTGGTCAAGGCAATCAGGTGAGCGAGCGAAGCGAAAGAGCCTTGTGACAGAAGAGTGCGAAGCTCGTGCGAAAAACTAATCTACTCAACTATTCTTGCACAGCTGCTGCTGCTGCTGCTGCTTGTGGTGCTTCGAGAAGTTCTTGCAGTTCATCAATAAGAACGCCTACGTTCAGACTGCCATCTTCGGCTCGGCGTTCTGCGCGGCCGCCATGGACGCGTTCAGCTTGGTGATGCGCAACGCGGCGAGGATTCTGGCGGTTGAGTTTGTCAGCAGCTTCATGTTCTTTTTGATGCGAATTTGGGTCGTTTCGGCGAGCGTGTTTCTATCCAGCTACTTGCTGGAGTACTACTACGGATCCACGCTAAATAGCGTCTACGGACTGTACGTTCTGGTGGCCTTCTTGGGGTGGATCGTAGCCGGCTTGTTCTCGAACGTGCTGGAGATGGGAGTCGCGACGGTGATTCAGTGCTTCGTGGTCGATGAGGAGTGCCAAATCGGGCTGGACGAAATTGAGAGGCACTGCCCAGCGAATCTCATCAAGTGCTTCAGCAACGTTGCCGAGGGAGTGGAGGAGGGGATGAAGGAGGAAATCAAGAGAAAACGGGACAGGTTCAGCGTCGGCGCGGGGAGGAACATGGAGATGGCAGACGAGGATGTGACTGTCGCCGAAATCAGGGAACGGGAAAATTTGGAGCGTGAGAACAAGTTGCGGTTGAAGGAAGAGAAGAAAGGGAAGAAAAAAAAGAGAAAGGGAAAGGAAAAGGGAGAAAGAAGAGTGGTGACTGGACTGGAGGAGGAGGGGTACTTTGATTGAATGATGTTGGATAATGGGAAGTTGAATTTTGAAGAAAATGAGATTTTTTTTTGTGTTTACGTTCAGCATAGCTCGTCCTTGTTCTTCCCCAAGCGTAGTCCGGCCAGCAACCGAGCTTTTTTGACCATTGGCTTCTTCAAGATCGAGTCGTCGAGCATGGTGAAGGTTGTAATACCCGCCGAACTCATCGCCGTCCAATCACCTTGCATGCTTCCCGCATTTTAGGTCTCCATATTCATCACGCGCGGATCGAAGTGGGGCGCGAACGGCCGCAAAGTCGTTAAGACATTGAATCCCAGTTCGCACATCGATTGTCAAACGGATGCCCTCTGCGTTCAGCTTCGGCCTCGCCTTGATCGCCCAGTCAATATAGGGTTGCCGTGAACGTCTCATCCCCTCCCTCTAGATCCATGTTCCAACCAGTCGCACCGAAATCCTGAGCCCCGAGTTAGTGATAGCTCCATCCTACGGAGGTTTTTAGATCAAAATTGGATACGGTGGCTAGTTCGGCTAGGCGCATTGGGTTGTGGTTGCTAGTTCGCGTGGTGTGGCTTGTAATCTCTAATGCTACTACTTGACTTAATGAGTCCCTCCACAGCCACTACAAAAACACCCTCTATATTATGATAGCCCAGCACGTACTTTCCGGTGGAGGGGTCAAATTTCCCCTGCACTTGGCGTGGAAGGAGAATTGGTCTTATGAATTTTCCGCTAACTAAGCCAAAACCTGTGTCTGTGTGCTCGGCCGCCATCTTGCAGACCGAGAACATTCCATGTGGTATGCAGCTGGAAAAACCAAACGGCTTCGCAGCGAGAGGATGCATGTGGATAGGATTTGTGTCTCCGTTCAACATGGCGTAGTCTCGGCCAGTTGTTATAGGATAATTGTAATCGAACGTCTGCCAACCGTTGTAAAATTCAGGGACTGATTCCTTCTTCTCAACAGTGATTTGACTTCGCTTGGGATTCAATATTCTATAGTTGTTGACGTTTTGTTGTGTTGGAGTGGAAGGGTCAGCTTCACCGAAAATGTCAACTGAAACAGAGAGGAGGAGGTCATTCTTGTCGCTCAAATTGACACAGCCATCGAAGTGAGCAACTGCGGAAAGCTTCTCTTTGACATCGATCGGTCTAAAAGACCTTATCTCGGTCGCTTCGTGAAGAGCTCCAATTATTCGAAGATTAGTCCGTGCGAGAAAGGTCATTGGCATCACCATTGTTTGAACTTGGCAGTAGGTTGAAGGCAATTGGGTGGGGAATGTTAGCTTGCCACCCACCATGTCCACAAAGGATTGGACATGGGTAGGGTCAATTCGAGGGAGGGACACTGAGAGGGTTTGTTCAGGAAGAGACGTGACCCCCTGTGGTAGATATGGACTTTTGAAAATGCTCAACCCAGCTCGCAGGTAGAATGCTGCCAGCGAAGGTAATTTCGACATCGCTAATTTTTTGGCGAGGTTTTTCTCTCCAAATCACCCAGATCAGTTGAATCGCATGACATCGTCAAACACCCAAACCTTCTTCATAGCCCTTGGTACAGCGACCGCCGCAACATTGATCACGAACGCCATAATCAGCCTTAGAAGCTCAAAATCATCAACCTCACACACCTCTCCCACAACCCCCACAACCCCCACAACCCCCACAACCCATCACCCAACCTCCATTCCCCAAACCGCCTCCACTGGTAACATATTCCGTCCTCACCAGCATGAAGAGAAGATGGCCCACCGGGTGGCTAAGGTGAACAAGGTGAACAAGAGTAGCAAGAGGATAAGCCTCATTTCCGACTCCAAGCCAAGGGACTCGGTGACCGTCCGTGTGCCTGCAACATCAGCGAACCTGGGATCCGGCTACGACTGCCTGGGCATGGCGGTGGACCTGTGGACGACGGTAACCGTGGAGCGTGCCGAAGCCTTCTCCATCCACGCAACGGGGGAGGGCGCCGCTGAGATGCCCAAGGACGAAACCAATTTGCTTTGTGTTGGCGTCATGCACGCCTTCCAAAGGGCGGACAAGCCAATTCCAAAACTAAGGTACACGGTCGACTCCAAGATACCGTATGCCAGGGGGCTGGGAAGCTCCTCGGCGGCCATTGTTGCAGGCATCATTGCGGGCCTTGTTTTGGCGGGGCAGGAGGTGAGCGAGAATGCGAGAATGCGAGAATGCGAGAATGCGAGAATGCGAAACTGCGAAACTGCAAATTTGGCAAACCAATACTAACCCAAACCCAAACCCTAACCCAACCCTAACCCAACCAACCCAACCAACTTAGCTCACCGTCTGGGGGAGCGAAATTCTGCTGCAGATCGCGGCTGAGATCGAGGGGCACCCCGACAACGTGGCACCGGTAATTTACGGGGGCTGCCAAATTGGGATTCACACAGGCAAGAGGTGGCTGTCCGAGAGAATCTCCATGCCGCAGGGGCTGCAGCTCATCATTTTCGTGCCCGATTTCATCGGCAAGACGAGCACTGCAAGGGGCGTTTTGGACGACATGGTGTCCCGGTCGGACTGCTCGTTCAACATTGGCCGAGTGGCTTTTCTCATCAATGCGCTGAACCAGGGCAACGTGGAGAACTTGAAGTTCGGCGTGCAGGACGGAATCCACCAACCCCAGCGCGGCTCCAAGCTCTACCCCTACCTGTTCCCAATGATGGAGGCCGCCGAGGCTGCCGGGGCAAGTGGCTGCTATTTGAGCGGAGCGGGCCCCACGGTTCTGGCCTTCACCAGCGGGAGCAGCGGGGACATCTTCGTTCAGAGCCAGAGCGAGAGGACGGATCTAGCCGTGGCGCAGTCAATGAGGGATGCGGCCAAGAAGGCCGGGGTCGAGGGGAAGTGCTACGTCGCCCAGGTTTCACAGGTGGGGGCTCATGTAGTCAGTGTCAGCCCTAAATTTAGTACCGAGGAGGTTGTGTACATGGGTGGGGACACCGCCAATGGGGGGGTGTTGTAAAATGAAGAAAAAAGAAAGAAGAAGAAGAGGGATGGAAACGGGAATGGAAAGAAGAGAAATGTTAAAGTTAATGACGTTAGACATGACTAGGAATTCAACCAGACTGTGATTGTTGTTACACGCTATTTGGGAGGTAATAATAAAAACGTGCAATAATAAAGGAAGCTTCGTATACACTATTTCACATTAATTTCCAACCCCAAACAACCAACCAGCCAAATTTAACCAAATTCTTCCTCTCTAATAAGTTGTCATGGGTTTTCTTCTGCCGCTAATGCTTCCGCCCCCTTTCAGGCCTTCTTCCCGCTCCCGTGACTCGACAATTTACTCTGGAAACACGAGAGCAAGAGTGGGTTAGTCGCCTCGCCTCGCACTCTTCTATCACACTTTCTGCCACAAGGCTCGCTCGCTTCGCTTCGCTTCGCTCGCTCACCTGCATCTCACTTAATATTCCGCTGCAGGCCAAGGCCAACCCGAGCCACCCCTGCCCGCTGAGCACGTGTCCCTTCAACACGATGCTGAGCAAGACGGAGAAGATCTTCCTTGTGGTGGTGACAGTCGTGCACACCAACGGGTCAAAGTTGGAGATCGTGTAGAAGATGAAGCTCTGCCCGATGGCTGAGCAGATGCTGAAGTTGATGATCTTGGGGAGAATCTCCGGGTTGTTCTTGATGAAGGCGGCCCCGGTGGTGAACTCCCCGAGGGAAACAGCAATCACAACGGCTGTGATCATCATGTAAACGTTGGTGAAGAACATGAAGTCGTACGGCTTGGGCTTGACACCGACGGCGGCGGTCTCGGCCTTGAGCTTCTTCTGGACTCCGCCCGTGACCCCGTCGAAAACGAGGGAGCCAAGAATGAAGAAAACGCCCATGGCGGAGGACTCTCCAGACGCCTTCTTCTTCCCCATGCCCACAATGGCAGTTCCGAGCACGATGGCCAGGACCTGGAGGTACTCCCTGGTGCTGTACTTAGCCCCGCCTAGGAGCAAGGAGCCGATCATCACCGGCACCATCTTGCCACTCTTGGCAAGAGTCGCAACGGGGAAGGAAAGACCGTTCGCCAGAGCTAGGGAGGTGAACGCCTTGGCGGACACCTGGGTGCAGCCGGAGAGGGCGAAGTACTTCTTGGGCATGTTGGGGGTCATTCCCCCCGTGAGGAGGAGCCCAGCATAGCCAACGACAACGTTCGCAAACGCCTCAAGAACCTGCAGGAACCAAGCCTGCTTGAAGGACGACCCGTCAGACGAGGAGACGAACGAAAAGACGTCCTCCTGGAGGGACCCGTAGTACAGGAAGGCGGCGTAGATTCCGCCAGCACCGATGAGAAGCTTCATCTGGTTGGGCAGACCTGCAGGCTCAGTTGCTGCTCCTCCCATGATCTGGATTTGGTTTTGGTTTTGGGTTTGGGTTTGGGTTTGGGTAGGATTGGGTGGAATTGGGTAGATTGGGAATGGAATAGGTTAGGTTAGGTTTAGAGGAAGGAAGAGCAAGGAGTGGAGGAAGAGAGCATGGTATCTGTCTCACTGCTGGTGTGGTAGTAGTGGCCGTTGGGGGTGACTCGTGCAGGACGGAGAGCCGACAGTAGCGTGCCCGTTGGTGAAGTGAGAGACAAGGCAATGGGGACACTCACCTGGTTGATTGACTCTTTACCAGAACCGATCGTTGCAGGAATCGAGATTTCGTTACTTCGTGAAAGCTTAAGCTTTAAACTGTTACACGAGCTAAAAGTCGCGGTTGCGGAATTGTTGATGACAATGAGTAAAAGGGTTAGGGTTTTCCACTGCATTGTTAATATGACCTTATAATGATTTCAGGTTGAAGGTGTCAGGCCAGAAAATCAATTCATTGACACAGCCTACAGCTGCGAAGTCGACTCCACATCGCAAAGCTGTGAATAGAGCCCCATGACGCAACATTCACGGAAGCTTGTGATCGAGTTCCTACAAAAACACGAGCCTCTCTCTGCTTGGAAAACCAACAACTACATCAGTGCAAAGGGGACTCGTCTGCACGTTCTCACACGTAAGAACACCCCCATTTCTCACAAAGGCTGGTCCACGCTCGAACTGGTTGCTTCTGATGGTCAAATGGGAATTATTGGCATCGATGAGCAGGGCAAGAAGCACATGGTGGTTAAGCTAGTTGGTGGGAAGCTTGTTGTGATTGATGTGAAGGCGCAAGTTGCTAATGCCAATCCCCTGGCGCCTCTCATAGAACCTCTCCTTACCCTCCTCAGAGAACATGGTGTGGACACTAATATCAACATCAACAACGTTGCCATTGTGTCCATTTTTTTCATGATTTTTGCCATCTCGGTGAAAATCCTTCACACACTAAAGAGTTTCATCAGGCTGGCCTTCTTCCTGACCCCCCTCTACCTCTACCTGAGCAGCAACCTCCCCGACGACGAGTCTTTCAATGCCTCTACCGAAGTGAAGCGCATCATCAAAGAAGTTTCTCCTGAAACTTCGCCAAAAAAGAGTTCGTGGTTTTCGCGAAAAATAGAGGGTGGACTGAATTCCGCGAAGGCCGGCGTGATAACCCTCGGATCGAAGACGAGCATCACCACGCATTTGAAGGTTTTCAAGATTGCTACAGTTTCTCTCGTGACTGGCGAGAGCTTGAACTTTCTGGGGATTTGCAAAAAATGGATCTTCATAGGAAAAGCTGTTATCGATGAGTGACAAGCACGCGGTTTGTGTGTATGAATTAAATTACCATGATCCCACAACCTTGCCGGCACGCACGCCAGGCGCGCATCTGAGACGCCAAAAAGACGAGGTAAGAACATGATTCAATTTTTCATTATCACACCCACACCACACAACACACACACACACACACACACATACACACGGGCTCTTTAATAACGTGATCTTGAGATTATACTCTATGATACTTCGCGTCGCTTATGAGCCCAAAATTAAACAGATGAATTGTGGATTAGGTTGCTGAATTTTTCTTCTTTTTCTGCAATCGCTTTTGAAATGATTTCTGACAAATTTCTCACAACAACCTCTTCAGCAGATAAACAGATGAACAATTATTTGCCTGTTCTAAAATAAGAAACTACTTTCAATCTCTTGTCTACAAATCTCGTTCTTGAGTGCCTCACTGACCCCCCTCATCCGAATCCTAAGCCTAATCTTCTCTCCCTTTCCCTTCTCTTCCACCGCCTCGATAAATTTGGCAACTTTCTCCACCGCGTTGTTCACCCCCCCC
>BRYC01000249.1:41357-54527 GCA_030267985.1 Parmales sp. scaly parma | reverse complement strand
GCTGCGCTCGGCTTGATGGACGCAGCTCCTCCCTGCGGTCGTCGCAATGGACACAGCTTCGCTTGCTGCGCTCGCTCGCCTCACGGTCGCTCACTCACTCACTCACTCACTCACCTTGGAAAAGGCGGCATTCGCATCACGCTCCAGGTCCTTCTCCCCCAACACCACCACCACTTCGAAAATAGCAACTCGAAACGCAACGTAGGCTCTCGACGGAACGAGCCACTTCTCAAAACAACGTTTCATGCCGGAGAAGGTCATGGTGACTGAAAAATTAGCCCCAACGGCGAGGGAAGTTTTTCGTCCTGCAATCTCCTGCGCCGAGCGAAGCGAGGCGCATTTTCAGCGGAGATTGAGAGCAGTGAGCGTCCAAAATTAGTTGAGTGGGTTAGTTCAGTAGTGGATGTAGCCATGAATATATGAATAGAATTTTCGCACGGAGCTTCGCACTTTTTGATCACAAGCTCACAAAGCTCGCTCGCTTCGCTCGCTCACCTCCACGATGATTTGCTGGAATCGGTTTTGGGCTCGGCGCCGATCATTCTGGACTTTTTTGTGGTATGCTGCGGCCTCTTCCCCGTGACTGTACGCGAACCGATTTTCTATGCCGCTGAACAGACTTCTCGAGCTCATTGATTTGAATTTTCGAACCGACTTGGGCTCTTTCTTGGGTGTTGTGAACATTTGTGGATTGTGTTGCGAGCCATTCAGCACAGCGCTGTCCTCAGGCACACTGGAGAACCTGCTCGAAATGTCAGGCACGCTCGCCGATCGGGTCAACGGAGTGATTGGTGCATTTTCTGGTGAATTCTCTGTCAATTTGTCAGTAATCTCCCTCTCCCTCTCCGTCTCCGTCTCCGTCTCCGTCTCCCTCTCCCAACTAACCCTGCTCCCCCTGCTATCGTCCAATTCCGACCGTCTGCTATTATCAAATTCCTTCACCGCAAGTAACTGCTCCTCCAAAATCTTCTCAAGCCGCGCAATGTTCTTGACGTGGAAGCTGACGTACACCCTCGCAATGCTGGCCAAGTAGTGAGAGAGGAAAAACATGGCGCAGGGCATGTAGAAAACGGTAAACCAAATCGTCAATCTCCTCGTTGGCACCAAGTCGCCGAAACCGACAGTTGTTATCGTTACGACCGACCAGTAGATCGAATCTGAGATAAAATATAATGTTAGTTCGTTCAGAAGAGGCTCGTCTTCCTCAACCCTCCCCCGCTCCGCTCACTCACCTATCGCGCTCCACCCCTCCAGCGGCCCGACGATGCTCCCACCCAGAATCACCAACAGCAAAAGTGGGAAGAGAACGTCGAACACGTGCCCGAGCTTCGTCTGCTTCGTCCAGGTTCGAAATCTCGAGAACTGCGAAAAAATATTGAAATTGAGATTGCGAGTGGGAGTTGGAGCAGAAGTAGAAGTGGGATTCTGATTCGTGGTGGACAGGCGCTCCAGACTTTCGGCAGTTCTGAGTGTCTGATCGTGATCACGGGCGAAGCTCGTGCGAGCAGCAACCACGGCAAGGTACTGGTAAATTTCCGCGCCAAGAATTGTTGTAATTACCACCCCAAAGAGAACCAGGAACGTCGTCAAGAGCCGCCCACGCTGGGAGGTGGGGGCAAAGTTGCCGTAGCCAACCGTGGTCATCATCTGCATGACGAAATAGATCGAGTCGAGGATCGACAGGTCTTCCGCAGATTGGGTGTAGTAAATCACAGAGAGAGACATGAAAACGAGGAACAGAGAAATTGCAACGTAGGCGCCTTGCTTAACTGACGTGTAGCGAGCAGTCCAAGTCACAAAGCGCTTGTTGATGGCAAGCTCATAGGCACGAGCCATTTCGTTGTATTGGAGGTTGAGTTGGTTGGGGTTGGGACTGGAATTGGGATTGGAATTGGGATTTGGAGGGTGTGTGAGGATCGTGGAAGAGGGCGAGGATTCCGGGGAGGGGGTGGGGTTCGGGGTGGGAGTGGTGGCAGGGAGAGGAGGCTCGTCATCAAAAGCAATGACGTTTTGGAGTTTGTTCACAAGGTGTGGCATCGCGTTGCATGATTCTTCGTTAAGGGAGTGCAAGGAAGGTTGCTTTTCAGGAGGGGGAGTGGGGAGGGGAGGCTCGTCACTAAAAGCAATGATGTTTTGGATTTTGGAAAGAGGGTTTGGCATAGTTTTGCATGATTCGATGTCAAGGGAGTGCTGGGAAGGTTGCTCTTGTGGAGGGTCATTGGGGAGACCAATCTCCTCATCGTCGTCGTTATGGTCGTAATCCATAGGCAAGACGAATTCACGAAAAGACTTTAGGTATAGGTATTTGAACTCAAATGTCCCTTCACAAACAAGGAACAAAAATAGCTATTTCTCATCCACAGCCTCTTTCATCTCTCCTCTCCCCCTCCCCCCTCCCCCCCCCCCCACTCCTTCACAATGCCATTCCTCAGCACTTTAGACCTCAGCGAAAATGTGACAAACTTATTTGAAAATCAGTCTGCTCATCATGTCTTGATACGTCCAACAAGCATGCTAACACAGCAAGTCCAGTGTTCAAGCACAAAAGTGAATATACTCAAAAATAGAATTGCTGAAGCGATCTGTGGCAGTTTATCGTCTTTTTCTCAGAGCAAAGGTATTGCCTCCAACAACTCATTCTTCAGTTCTTTGTCCTTGCTCCAAATAGCCCATCGGGTTTCAACCCGAATCAACCACCGCACAGAAAATTTCTACATTCCGTCTGGGATCCCGCAGCTGAACGAGATCCTCCGAAAGCTGGCCTCTTCTGATGAGCTGACGATGAAGCGTATCCAGAATGGTTTGGTGTCAAGCTCTGATTCTGAGAGCAGCAGTATTGTACGAAATGCCTCAACTTTATCGAAAACAGTAGCAGCATTTGACTACGATGACTCCCCCCCACCCGCCCTACTTTCCTCGAACATCTCCTCCTCCTCCTCCTCCTCCTCCTCCTCCTCCTCCTCCTCCCTTGGCGGCTTCCAAACAAACAAAATATACGAAATAGCCGGTCCAAACTCCTCAGGCAAAACTCAGATCTCCCTCACCACAGCAGCAGTCCACGCCCTCCGAGGGGGGAGAGTGCTCTACATCTGCTGCGGTGCATCCTCCCCAAGCAAAATTCTCTCGAAAAGATTTTGCGAGATTGTTTCCGAGAGAGCAAGGGCTGATATAAATTTGGATTTGGATTTGGCGCTGGATAAGGTCAATTTCATGTATTCTAGCGAGGTTGGCGAGGTAATCCACGTCATCGCCAACTTGAACATGTCCTACGATTTTGACAAGGTGAGTGAGTGAGTGAAGCGAGCGAGCCTTGAGGAAGACGAGCCACAACTAAAACTAACATTTGCTCGGCGCAGGATTGTTTACCGCTTTTGGTCGTTTTCGATTCTGCCGGAGGGCTGCTGAGCAAGGTGAGCGAGCGACGAAGCGATCGAGCTTCGAGGAAGACGCGAGCGACGAATCCCGCGACAATGGCTGCAGACACAATGGCTACATCCACTACTGAACATTATTCCACTCAATTATATTCGTTTGGCACCTTCGCTCCGCGCAGGATTTCAAGAGCACAAGCATGAACTACGACACAAAGCAGCAGCAAAACTTCCAAGCTTCGGCGAGGATGGAAGAGCTGAGCCTGGGCCTTAGAAGGTTGAATCGGGAGAACATTGGCTCGGTTTGCACAATAGTGACAAACAATACTGTTAGTAGCGGGAAGCCGGCGCTCGGGGAGGTCCATTGGGCGAGGACGTACGATTGTAGATTGTTCTTGAGCCGGAATGGGTCAGGGGAGGTTACCTTTCACCCCAAGGTGGTTGTTGGCAGGGGCGGAAAGTTTGAATTTTCGGTTGGGACTGGTGGGGTGGGGTGAACCTGTCAATCAACTGCGCTAGTTATTTAGAACACAATACTACTTCTTTTTCTTCTTCTTCTTCTTCTTCTCTCCCTCTTCTTCCTCTTCCTCTTCCTCTTCTTCAGCTTTGACTAGTTTCGCTTTGTGATATTTTTCCTGCAACTCAAGCTTTTTCTTCTGCTTCTTCTCCCTCTTGGTCAACTGACCCCCCTTCTTCGCCTCCAAACTGAACACATTGTTGTACTCCTTGGGCAATTTGTTTTGCAAAATTTCTTTCACCCTAACAGTGCTCATCGACTCAAATTCGTCTTTAGTGAATTTCCAAATTAAGTCGTCATTGGCATCGTCTCGGCCGCCAAAATTTTGCCATTTCAACCCGCCGTTGCTTCTGATAACCTGATACTTTCCGAAAATATTTGAGCTAAAGCTGGAGCTGGAGCTGCTGAGACTTTTGACAATTTTTTGTTCAGGGTTGGGATTGGGAGCACCACTGCGCCAGCAATAGTTGAGTAGGTTAGGTCAGTAGTGATGATGAAGCTGTAGCTTGAACAGTAATTTCGCACGGAGTTTGGTACGCTCGCTCACCTGATTGCGAAACAGGTAGCCTCCAACTTAGCCTGCTCCTCAAGCAACAGCTTGTCCTTGCGCCTCTGGGCGTCCTGCTTAATCATTTTACTCAGCTGCGCCGAGCGAGAGAGCAAAAAAAATGAGAATAACGTTAGTTTGTAGTGGCTCGTATGTATTTCTCGTCTTCATCAAGGCTCGCTCGCAGTATTTCGCTCGCTCACCTTGAAAGCATTTTTGTAGCTTTTCTGATCGATCTGACTCAACAAATGCGCCGCCTTATCGTCTTCCCCCCCCAACGCGGTCAACGCCCGATTCACCGTTTGCGTGAAAGCAAACCTGTCGCCAACGGTGTGCTTGAGCAGTATTGGAACGAACGGACGATCATCGCCGAATTGGGTGTTGCTTGCCTCCGCAGCCTGTGTTATAGATTTAGTATTTAGTATTTAGTATTTAGTATTTAGTAGTTTGTTTGTTCAGTACCTCACTCACCTTGAGCCCAATCATGCACTCCGCGTTGTTCAGCACCGCGAGTGGGCGCTGAAACTCCCCCGCGAAAGTGTTGGCAATGTCAATGGAAGCCATGGCAGTTGCAGACGACAAGAAGAACGTTCCCAAGCTGACGTGGCCGGCATTGGTCCGCATGCTCGTTTTGAACCGCTGCATGCCGAACATGATGTCGAGGCCCTCGTCCTGGGGAAACCGCTTCGTTGGCAACCACTTGTCGATCGACTTGTGGGACAGGTGCTGGTCCGCCTCTTCTTTGTCCCACGAGTGAGTTGGGTGGAGGAGGGGAACGTCGTAGAAGGTCGGCAGGTCGCCCATGTCGATTTCCTCGGCAACGGTCTCGTAAATTGAGCGGTCGTCGATCTCCTCCGAATCGAGGAGATTGAGGATCTGGTCGACCTCGGAGGGCTTGAAGAGGGCATCTCCCTTTTGAGAGGAAGAGGAAGAGGAAGAGGCGTGTTTTCTACTTTTCTTTTTCGGGGAGGAGCGGGGGCTCTGCATGTGGGTGGGTAGGGGAGAGTTGGAATTGGAGGTTGTGGAAACGGGGGTGGGGGGACGCTTCCGCTTCTGCTTCTGCTTTGTGATAGAAGAAGGAGAAAGCCTGGCGGAGGAGGAATTTGGGGAGCGAACGGAAATTGTTGGGTTGGGGAGGGTGTAGTAGTGTTGGGGCTGCTTCGTATTAGAATTAGAAGAAGGAGAAACCCTGGCTGAGGAGGAATTTGGGGATCGAACGGAGATGGTTGGGTTGGGGAGGGTGTAGTAGTGTTGGGGAGGAGGAGGAGGAGGAGGAGGAGGAGGAGGGGGAGGAGTCGTGGGAAGACTGGGCCGAGATTGGGGAGCTGGTTTGGCTTTAGCTTTGGGTTTTAATTTGGATTTGGGCTCTACATCGTGGGATTTTGCTCGTTGCTTCGCTTTTTTAGCGAATGAAGCATACTGCTGAAGAAGAACGTGCTGAGCCTGTTCCTGTTCCTGTTCCTGTTCCTGAGAGAGAGTCAAAGCGATTGTTCGCGGAAGCTCCGAGGTGGGTTTATTGGGGTGTTTGATTTTATCGTGTTTAGTCATGAATCAATTTTGGTAATTTTTGTGCTGGCGATGATGATTTCTTCTTCTTAGTGTGTGGCATATAATTGAACGGGAGGGGAGGAAGAACAAAAACAACAAATTCTTTGATAAAATCTCTATTTTTGTTAAAATGTTGCAGATTTCCCGATTTCCACTTTAAGAAGCATCGGAAGGTGCTTCACGTGGTCTTCCTCCTCTCTTCCTCCACGCAGATGGGCAAACGTCAAAAAGCCACCAAGGCGGGCACAGCCAAGGACGAAGACATCGTGCTGGGTGATGACTACACAATTTGCAGCGTTGGAGATGCTGACATTGCGGATCTTGATTATGCATTTGAGAACGAAGTTGAGATCAGTGCCGGCGATGCTGACAACGAAAACACGGATGTTGATGTCAAGCAGGAAAAGTTTTTGGATGCTATCAAGTACGCCTCTGATATAACATCCGAGAAATCTGCACGTAAACGAGAATCTGGCTACAAGAGTCTTTTCAAGGCGTTGACGCAGTATGCTGTAATGAGCGAATCGAAGGTGAGCGAGCGAAGCGAGCGAGCCTTGAGGAAGACGAGAAAATACAAGAAAATACAAGAAAAATAAAAGCGAGCCAAACTTTAAACTGACCCTCTCGTTTCATTAAAAATGCGCACAATCTCGCTTCGCTCGGCCGCAGGAAACGCTGGTTGCTCGCCTGGACAGCGTTGTGGCCAGCTGCCTGACCGGGCTGAAAGCATCGGCCGTTGAGCAGTACGCGGCCTGCCGGTGTATGGAGGCCATGGCTGTTTTGCTCGGCTCCAACCACGACAGCTATTTCGAAATGATCGAGCCCGGGCTCGTCCAGGCAATCAGGGCGACCGGGAAGGAGCCCCAGGTTCGGGTTGCTGCGCTGCGGGCGGTTAGCATGTGTGCGTTCGTCTGCGGCACGGACGAGAAGGCCACGAACTCGTTGCTGGATATTTGCGAAGCAAGCTGCGGGAAGAAGTGGAGGGGAGAAGAGGTGCCGGCAGTGCTGAGGGCCAACGCGCTGGACTCTTGGGGGCTGCTAGCTACTACAATTGGGGATTTGGAAATTGCGAGCGCTGAGGGCAGGGGAGTTACAATTTTGACGATTTTACAGGAGTGTTTGGAGGAATCGCATCCCGACTTGAGGAGCAGCGCGGGCGAGTGCTTCGCGCTTATCCACGAGGTGAGCGAGCGAGCCTTGTGACAGAAGAGTGCGAAGCGACTTACAAATGCTTTTCCTCGCTTCATTTTGCTCGGCGCAGAGCCGAATGGCAATTGGGATCGATGATTCGGCAGCCGAGAATTCCACAGCGAAACGGTACCGCAGCGGAAGCTGGGACGGAAGCGAGTGGGAGGTTCTGATCGACGAGGTGAAGCAGCGCATGAGCGAGCTTGCTGTGGAGAGCGGACACCACTTGAGCAAAAAGGCCAAGAAGGTGAGCGAGCGAAGTGAGCGAGCCTTTTGGAAGACGAGAATACGAGCCACTAACGAAACTTAACATTATTCCACTCAATTCGTTTTCGCGCCTTCTTCGCTCGGCGCAGCTGCAGAGATCCACCTTCCGGGAGTACATGAGCACGGTGGTTGACGACGAGAACCCCGAGGTCGACATCAAGTTCCCAGGGGGGACGCTGACATTGAGCACGTGGAGAGAAATCAAACAGCTTGACTTCGTTCGGCATTGCCTCCAAAGCGGTTTTCTGGCGCAAATGTCCAACAACGAAACTCTACAGGACATCTTCGGAGCAGATGCGGACATATTGATGGACATGGAAAACAACAAGATGGGGAAGGTCGACAAGAGGCTGCTGATGAGCAAGAATTCAGAGCAGAGCAAAACCAATACAAAAACTTTGACAAAAAAGAGGGGAAACAAGCAAAACCATCAGAACCAATTTTTGGACGAGGATTAAACAAAATTAAACAACGTTATTTCAGGGATTTTCTAGCTCGTTTATACGCAGTTTGAGGCTCGCGATTGTTGCCGCATCTTGTAGCGCATTCAGGCGAAGCTTCTCGATTTCTGGTAGCTCTTTAGGGGTGGGTTGTTGGGGGGAGGGGGAGGGGGTTATTATTATTGGCCGGCTTTCGATCTCCCCCAGCAGGTTGTCTAGGTGGGTTGTGATCAGTCTATTCGCGCCGTCGTCATTGAAGTAGGTGAAGCGGGATTTGACTCTGCTGAACACTGTGGACCATTGCTGGCCTTTGAAGCCGTCCACGCCATTCGGCACCACGGCTCCGGAGGAGAACAGGTCGTCACTCGACCTCAACCCGAGAAGCCATTCTTGCACCTTCGCCTTCGATTCGGTGAAGTAGTAGGGGTGAAATGCTGAGAAATTATCCATCCTCGCCTCATCCCTCGTATTGAAAGTGTGGTCCAGGGGCTCGTCGTCATTTGTGAAATGGCGTTGGAAACCCTCCTTCGGGGTCATTATCGTCTTGAACAAGAGGTGCCTGTGCGAATCACTCGCGAACATCACCATCACCAGAAAACCCACCACAGCGCACACCGCAGCTACTAGCTGTAGCGTCATGATGCTACCTGACGAAAGCTTGATCGACTCGACCAACCCACCCCCCGAGGTGCAAACCAACAACACGAATGTTGTCGTGAGCATCAGCTTGTACGCAATCCAACCTGCGAACGTCCTTCCTCCAAGTAATCCTGTGCTGCCACACATTATGATCGGCACAAAGCTCATGACGGCCCACTCCGGCCTCAAGACGTCGAAGAAGCCCAACCTGTTTGAAGTTCCCGAAAACCACCTCGCCCTTCCATACTTCCACCCCCAAAACAGAAACAGCCCCCACTCACCAACCATGTACGCCGGGATCGCGTAGCCCGGCAAGACCAGCCCCCCTACCGTCAGTGCGAGCACGTGGGCAGCGAAGTACCCCGAGACCAGCATCATGTGGCCGAGGAAGAAAACCCACTCGAAATTCAGCGGCAATATTCCGCAGTACTTTGCCGTGTGAGGACCCCTGAATTGGTCCGTCATAGAGCTACGCTCGAGCCCCACGCTCAGATCAGCTATCAGAAACCCCGCAGTCGCAACACTGAGGCAAATGGAGGCGACCGGGAGAAGCGAGATGCTGTCGGCGCGCATCAAAGCTCCGACTTGGAGGATAAGTTGCGGCAACGCTTCGAATATCATCTCGATGAGCTTCGTGAACATGAGCAGTCCATTCGAGGACATATTAGCCCCTTCCTCCGTCGCCTTCCCGCTCCACTTCCCGTACGTGTAAACCACCGGGTTAAGGAGGAACAGAGTCTGAAGAACCCTCACCGCCCTGATCTTCAAACTACAGTGCTTGTTCTGGCTCAGCGAGTTGATGACGTGAACGCTCATCGCCCCGATCAGAATCTTCAGCGATGCATCGTACGACTTGTGGTCCCCAGTGTCCTTGTAGAACCTCAGCATCAGCAAATCTGAGATCATGTCACTGTACGTGCAACCGAGGGAGATCAAAAGCCTCCCGGCAAGCCCGTTCCTAGCAAGCTTGAGCGTCTTTGCCAGCAACCTGCAAAGTTGAAGCATGAATGCCTTGAGCAGTTCTTTATCTGCCGTGACTTTTTCTATGAACTCGTTGACATCAAGCCACGCCAGTATTTTCACATCGATGTTGTCAGCAGCTTGGATGTTTTCTACGAAGTCTTCAGCAAGCTCCTTGGCAAAGTCATTCTTGCTGCTAGTCAGATTTGAGGGGGTGCTGGTGATGGGGGGGGGGGGCTTGAATACCAATCCCACCACGCGGTCATTAGTTTCCCCATTTGCAACACTTCGCCTGCGAAGCACTTTGGAGTTTCGCCTGTTGGTTGAAGCTAGGGACTCCTCAGGCTCAACCTTTTTGTTGCTGCTGGCTCTTCTCATTATAAAAGAACTTTTTGAGAGGTTGTTCGTGAAGTTGATGCAATGGTGAAGTGGGAGATGAACCGTTAAAGTCACAAAAAGTGAAAAAAATATATGATCCTGAACATGAAGTGAACTTATTCATTTGACGAATTTTTGTTAATGACCTTCAAAGCCTTTGACAGGGAAGCAAAAGGGTGGATATTTGATGCAATGGGTCGAGGTGCTGCAGTGATGGGATTCATTTTCCTTTCGTCAGGCATCTTGGCCATTGCAAATCAAGTTGCAGATTCCACTTGCGAGGAGATTCTTCCCAACACCAACAACAACAGCAATTTCACTATACAAATTCCGTGCCAGTTCAATCCGATGAACGCCTCTGACGGATGCATCCACGGACAGACAGTTTGCACACCCGGAAACTTGCCCAACACTGGCATAAAAGCTTCCACAGTTTTAACCTTGATGAACACGGTGAACAGCTTCATTTCGGCTTGCTTCATGCCGATCCTGGGAGCCATCGTTGACCACACAAAATACCGGTGGCAAATTGCTTTCTATTCAATGGTTTTTCTCGTCTTTGGCAACGCTTTTCAGTCGGTATTCTTGACGAAGGAACTATTTTATCCTATAATTATCCTGCAGGTTATTGGGACGTGGGCGTTCACTTGCCACGTTATCACCTCCTTCGCCTACTTGCCCGAACTGACCAACGATATGATCGTGCGAACCGACATTAACAAGTACTCAAACGTGACGCTTCACCTCACCCAGGTGGTTGGTATATTCTTGGTTTTGATTTTGGGCGGGGTAATGAGCATCGGTGACGACGACATAAAAATGGCTAAAATGGCACAGGGTGTAACTGCAGTCTTCACAGGTGCAGTGTTCAGCTACGTCTGGCTGGGAATGATGAAAAAGCGGCCTGCCTTGCACGAGATGAAGGAGAATGAAGGCTATTTGACCAAGGGATTCATGCAGCTCAAGTCGACGTTCGCGCGGCTTGGAAGCGACTACAGGCCGATGAAGTGGTTTTTAATCGCAATCGTCTTTACAGAGGCGGCAATTCAGGCTTTCATCTCAATAGCAATCTCATTCACATCTTTGCAGCTAAAAATGAGCGCGGGAGAGATTGGTCTTTTGATGGGAATAGTGCTCAGTTCGCTGTCCCAGGGAGCTTTATTTTTGCAAAGGTTACCAAGAAATTTGGGCCGATTAAAAGCTTCATGGGCATGTGTGTGTATTGGGGGTTGATAGAATTGCTGGCTGTGTTTTTTGTAACTGACGAGACGCAAAAAACGAATGCCTTCTTCTTTGGTATATTGTGGGGGTTGGGTTTCGGCTGGCAGTTCCCAGTCGAACGAGACACCTTCGTTAAAATGATTCCGGGCGGACAAGAAACCGAAATGGTGAGTGAGCGGGTGGGTGGATTGCCGAAGGTGCGAAACGACCGACCTAACCCCACTTCTTCGTTTTGCTCGGCGCAGATGGGACTGCTCATATTTTTCGGTGCAGCTCTGGCGTGGCTTCCGTCGCTGATTTTTTCAGTGTTGGTAAATTATGGGTTCTCAATGAGTATGGGATTTCTAGTCGTGCCGGTGTTCTACACGGTTGCGTTTGTAATCGTCGTGGTAAAAGTACAGCCAAAATACGAGCAGGTGTGCGAAATTTCAGCACTTACAAGAGAAACAACCTCAGAACGAAACACAAATAGATCATCTGTGGGGGTTGAAGTTGTTGAAGTAGTTGAAGTAGTTGAAACATTGTGATCTAAATATTTCCAATCAATCAATAAAATGATTTTTTCACTTCTTGTAGAATTTCTGTAGCCCAATACATCTGTAGAAAGCCCATGGAAAGATCGATGAACACGAACAGCGCAACGAAAGGAGTTGTCCCGGGTCGGTATTCGATTTGGAGCTTGCGTGTGGCGCTCAAACTTTTTAGAAGGTTGACCGAATGCCAAATCCAAAGAAACACCCGGTAATACATGAACGAGAAAACAAACCCAACCTTGCAAATTTCAACTGTGGTATAGAGCAACGGTGAGGATTCTGCTGGAGGAAAGTACTTAGCAAAATCGACGACAACTAGAAAAAGAGATGAGATCTCGGTACAACCCAGGAAGAATATCGCATAGTGCTGCGCCGAGCGAGAGTAAGTTTAGCAGTGGATGTGGGCGGCTGTAGCATTTCATTTCATTTCCGCTCGTTCGCTCACCTGCAGGAACTGATACTTCACCGCTAACCAGCACACCGTGCCTGCCAACATGTGATGAGCCAACATGATGGGCGTATTGTGCTCCTCAATCAAGAGTGAAACAAAAAAGTCCCAAAATTGAAAAGCAAAACCAACGACAAGAATATCGTGTGCCACCGGGTGGAATTTGAAGAGCTTGGAAAGCTCGTCCACGTTGTTGTGATCAAGAGAAGTCGAATAATAGGTGCGGCCACCCAAAATTGCAACATAGAAGAGGGCCACGCCCGAAGTGATTTGGAACGCGGCAAGGTCGCCACGCTGGGCAAACACGTGATCGAGATAGCAGTCGAAGAAACCCCGCAAGGAAAGGAACAGGACCGTGAGACCAGAGAGCCAAGAAAACGTTTTGATAATGGTCTCCTGTGAATCATTATAGTGTGGTTTATCAATGTTAGGCGAAGGATGAATCATCGAACAATGCAAATATCTGTACCCCTGCTACAAGCGGTGCTTCGTAGCGGGGTTATGATGTTGTTGTTGTCTAGTCTGCTCAAGCGAGTATTGGAGAGTGAGCTGGACGATGTCAAGAGGGTTCGGGTTCGTCTGTAAAGCTCTGGTTTTGTTCAATCTCTGGTGCTCTGAATTTGTTTAAGTTTCAGTTCCAGGGTTCGGGTTCGTCTGTACAGCTCTGGTTTGTGTGTTCAATGATCCCTCTGAATTTTGAATTCAAAATATAATTTAAACTTCACATCATTCCTTCCACCTTTTCTGCTTCTCTGCGTACGCTGAAGCAGACGCGTAGACCCAGCAGCCCAGCAAACACAGGTGTCCCTTATCACGATTGATGGCTTCCCTCCCTTTTCACGTGTGCCACTGCAGCTCTTCTTCCCCTACAAACCCCCCCACAGAGCTGAACAATTCCTCAACCTCCTCCCGTTCAGCAGCCACCAAGGGCTGGGAGTCCGAGCGTTTCCCCCACGGAGGCTCTGGGAGTAACTCCAATGTTGAGATAGGTTTTGCACTCGAGGAGGGGGCTGACTCTCTCAACTCTCTGCAAATTTTGAGCCATCAGGTATCTATCCCAGTACTTTAAGTTTGTAAACTTTATCAATCACACTAACACCCCCCCCCCCCCCC
>BRYC01000249.1:0-41330 GCA_030267985.1 Parmales sp. scaly parma | reverse complement strand
CACCCCACCCCCTCAACACAGTCCAAAATCGCAACAAAAATCGAAATTTACACAGCCCCGCCTCCTTCCCCTTCTTCAGATGTTGACGATGCCTACCACTCCACCCCCTTCACGCGTCTGGGCTACTGCACGCTTTCCCAGAATTCCGAGTCCTCGTTCGCTGCCCGCGAGCTGAAGACTGTGTACCTCCCCGGATCCACTGGGGCTATTGGCTACATCAAGTTTGTAGTGCACCGGGCATATGTTAACAAGTTCAACCTCTTCATGCAGGTTGGCATCGTGGGCGTGAACATGCTTGCTTCTGATGGCAAGTCCAGTACCAACTCCAACTCCAACTCCAACTCCAACTCCAACTCCAACCCTCTCTCCCCCAATGCGAACACTCTTCCCCCGATCCACAACCCTCATCCCCAATCATCCCCAAGCAACAACAACAGCAACAACAACCAATTCATGTCACCGCAGCCACCCCCGAGCAGAACCCATATCCCCAATTCCCAGCTCCCCCCCTCGATCCTGCCTCTCCTAACCCGCCTCAGCCACCTCAAGTCCCTGTCCTTGCAGGACGAGGACTACGACCTTTGCTCCACGTACAAAGCCTTGACCGACGAGCTTACCCAGGTGGGGGCTGCTGTCGGGGACTTGGAGCGGAAGAAGAGGGAGGCGGTCGAGAGGGAGGACTACGCCGAGGCGAAGAGGTTGAAGGGGGAAATAGAAGGGGTTGGGGATCTCAAGGGGGTGCTGGAGAGGGTTGGGGCTGAGGTTGAGAAGCTTGCAGGTCCCGAGGTGGTTGCGATGCCGAATCGGAATCAGAATCAGAATCAGAATCAGATTCAGAATAGATTTGAGGAGATGAATAGCAACGACAACAACAACCAATACAGCAGCGAGCCTGCGTATGACGAGTACGAGTACGAGCAGCAGCAGCAGCAGCAGCAGCAGCAGCCGCAGTACTCACCAGTCAACCAACAGCAGCAACAGCAACACACGCCACAACAACTCCCACCACAACAGCAACAGCAACAGCAACAGCAACAGCAACAATACTCCCCCCCTATCGACCCAATGGAACAACCCCTCGCAGCCAACAAGAACAGCCACCCCAACAATGACAGCCAGCCAAACGATAATCTCGACCCGCTGGAGGAGTCCGGCGACTTCGACGCCTCTGGGGCGAACCAGGGATTCGGAACCAGAGGCTCTCAGCTACTCAATGACAACAACCACCCTACCCCCGGCTTCAATAGCATGAACAACAACACCGACTCGCCCCAGATGCCGGTAGGAGGCATGAGCAAAACGAGCGGGAGGATGGGGAGGGAGATCACATTTGACGAAATGGGGAATGAGGTGAGTGAGCGAAGCGAGCGAGACGGATACAGCCCCACATCCACATCCACATCCACATCCACATCCACATCCACATCCACATCCACATCCACATCCACCATCCACCATCCACATCCACATCCACTACTAAACAAAACCCCGCTCGACGCAGGTCAAGAACGAGATGATGAGCGAGTTCCCTGAGCAGAATGATGACAACGAGAATGCCGCCAATAATGGGGGTGCCGACGAGGCTAGTGAGTTCCCCCCAGGGGAGCACCCTCTGGACAACATTCCAGGCGTGAACCCCTCGGACCTTCCCACCCCCGATCCCCTGCCCTCCAACATTGAGGGCTACCCCCTTGACCTCCTCGGCCCGTACATCATCCGCTGCCTCCACTCGAAAACGTGGAGCTTGCGCGAGGCCGCTTTGGCCAAGGCCAGCATCGTAGGTGAGCGAGCTTTGAGGAAGACTAGAAATATTTACGAGCCACTACTAAACCAACCCACTCAATTCGTATTCGTACCCTTCTTCGCTCGGCCCAGTTTCCGACCCGAAAACCAACTCATCGGACCTCACCGCACCGGCCAAAGTCCAGGAGCTCTGCAACGTCATCAAGGCTGGAATACAGGACAAGATTGCGCAGGTCATGCTCACAAGCTTGAACGTTTTGCAGGACTGCGTAAGCGCGTGGAGTGCCGGCGGGCTTAGAGGAAGCGTCATTACGCAGCACTTGGATCCGTGCTTGATCATGGTGCTCACGAAATTTGGGGACGCGAGCAGCAAGGTTCGCGGAGAAGCGAGCCAAACGCTGTCTTTCGTTGCTGACAGTACGGCCGTGGGGGCGAGTCACGTTGCAATGGTCACAATGAAGGTTATCAAGAAGGTGAGTGAGCCACATCTTCTTCTAGTCTCAGCCACATTATAACTAAACCAAATAAAATCCGGCAAATGCAGCACGCGAATAACCCGAAGCCGATTAGTGCGAAGCTCCTCCTCCTTTGCGAACTGGTAGAGAAGTACGGGCTCCGTGACGGTTCCGCCGGCCTTAATGCCGCCACAATCATGGCGTTTATCAAAACCGTCAACGGCTTTGCTCACACATCGGCCGATGTTCGTCTCGCAGCCCGCGACCTCACCGTCGCGATCTACCAGCGAATTGGCAGAGAGGTGAGCGAGCGCGAAATAGCTACAGACGGCTACATCTTCTACTAAGCTAACCCACCCAATTCGTATTCGCACCTTCTTCGCTCGGCGCAGGTTGAGAAGTACCTTGGCAGTCTCCGACCGAAACAGATGGAAGAGTACAGAGAGGCTTTTGGGGACGAAGACGATGCCGAGGAGGACGAGCAGGAGGTGAGCGAGCGAGCGAGCCTTTTGGAAGACTCAAGCGATGAACCGCTACTAAAACTAAAACCCTTTCAATTGATTTTGACTCGCTTCATTCGTTTTGCTCTTGCTCGGCGCAGTTATTAAAGCCTGTCACTCCAGAAGTCATTCCGAAGCAAAGGGCTGTTAGCAGGGGAAGGGGAAGGGGAAAGGTATCGGAGAATAGTCGAGCGCAGGCTCCAGCCCCGGCCGCAGCACCGTCCGCAGCACCGGAAGCTGGGCAGTTCGACGACGGGGTTCAGGACGAAGACGAGGAGGTGGGAGAGACGTTTACGTACGAGTGAGACGAGTAAGGGTTTATAGATGGAGAGAGGTGTTTTTTTCAATTCAAAATCTGCATCATTGCTATCCGCTTATTTACTTTGGCGTTGCAGAAGGCTTCATCGCCCAGCTCGCTATAAGCAGTTTTTAGCAGATTTTCAAGTTTCTGTTTGGGCATGCCCGAAAAAAACTTCTTGAAGGAATTTCGTGTTCGCATTTGTTGCACTTCCTTGGGTTTCTTCCGTAGCATTGAGATGAGCTCGTCATCTTCCATGTAGTTGGCCTGTCCTATGAAATTTGGTGTCGTTGGGGATTGACCTGGCAAGACCTCAGGCGATGTGAAGCTCAAATCATTATTAATATTGCTGTGATTTTGATTTTGATATTGATATTTTGACGGGGTCGTCGTAGACGTGAGCAAATAATCAAAATCGTTCTCCCTCCTCGAGTCGCGAGAGAAGCTCTCGCGAACGTAGCTGTTGTAGCTCTCTCGGGAATTGAGCTGAGATCGGTCTCCACAGCTCTCGCTGCCCCATTCGCTGTTTGTGCTTGGGGTCGAAGGCTTTACGAAATCTTCGGTTGGAATCAGATTCAGATTCAGATCAATATTCACATTCACATTCGCGTTGTAGTTAATGGCCGAAGGAGCAGTTCCAGGCCTGCTGTTGTTCTGTTCCGTTTTGCTGTTGCTGTCGTCAATATTTTTACTACTTTTGATCTTCAACAAGGTCCCGCCAGGACTCGACACCATGCTCGTTCCGTGGGAGAACCGCCAGCTCTTTAACTCCGCAATTGCGCTCTTGAAAGACTCCTGGTCACCAGCAACCTCGTACTCGACCTCCGCATTGTTATCCGAGGCCTCGGGGGAAACTATTCTTTGAGTATAAGTCGCCGAGAGCCTAGAAATTGGGCTGCCGCTACCGCTGCTGTTGAACTGCCGCAGACCTCTGGCCGCGTCACCAGCAATATGAGTGCTGCCGCCGTAGGTCAGGCTCGAGGATGGTGAATTGAGATTGCTGCTGTTATTTGGTGAGAATTGCGACAGGCGCAATAGCTTCAAAAGTTTATCGGAATTTTGTGAAGACGGCGATTCCTGCTGTTTATACCGAGATAAAGAAGGGCCAGCTGTCTGGGGCCTTTTACGCAGAAATCCGTTTTTGCTGCTGCTGTCATCATTGTCGACATGGTGGCCATCTATATCTGTATTTGTATTTGTTGAGTCATTAAGATTCTTAATTGCCTCGCAAACAAAGTTGCTCTCGTCGTCTTCGGCACTCTCGGTGTTATTGCCACAACCACTTGACCAAGCATTCTTAACTGTGGCTTGCGTTGGTTGCTGCTGCTGGTCATGGTCACTGGAGGAGACTTCTACATCGTCCAAAACAAGCAAGGTGCTCACCGCAACCAAAACCTTCCGCCGATAGTCATCGCCTTCGTTTTCCACGACTGGGTTACCACTCAGTGTCAGGCAGTTGACCATTGGACACGTTGCCAAATTTGATACTTCTTCCACGCTCGTTATCCGGTTCGCCTCGAGGTCAATGACTTGAATATTGTCGTGAAAGGTAAAGTCATCCAGCACCGTAACATCATTGAAGGCAAGGTAAAGCTCCTCAAGGAGTGGAATGGCATTTATTCCGGAAAGGTCGGTCACGCCACAGTTAGAAACATACAGAACGGTCAGGTTCGAGAGGCGGGTGCCGAGGTCTCTGAAGGAAGGGATTGAGCAATTTGAGCCGAATTTTAGAGAGATGAGCTGCGAGTGAGTGAGTGAGTGGGTTTGAGAGATGGTTGTTAAGTAGGTTGGACTACAGTAGCACTCACATTTGGAAGAAAATCGCCAACAACATGGATTGGGGTATTTTTTGTAACTATATTGCTGAGGGTCAGGCGATGGGCTTCGGACAGATCATCAAAGCCCGTCAGCTCTTGCAGCTGCTCCACTGTTATTTCGTTTTCCATCAAATCTTCCATAAGAGAATTGAGTGCTTCCATTTTCAATAGCACGATTATGCAACCTGACAAAAACCTGAGAGTTTATTTTTCAATTTTGAGAAGGATGAGCTCGGGTTGATGAAGACAGCATTTCGATGGACTTAATTTTCATTTATAAGTTCTGTAGTAGTACAACGGGTTTTCGAATTTATAGTGCTACAAGGTAGGAAGATACTTTTGAATTTTTTTATTTTTTATTTTTTAACTTTTTGAAGGTCTGTTGGGGAGGATATTTTTTATCAACAGTTTACGTTCAGAATGGTAAGGGATACTATGTACGCTTTTGTGTGCGCTCAAAAATGCGTCAGTCAGTTTTTTTGTCCTCCTCCGCCGTCTCGCAAGGCCTTTCAGTTCAAAACCAACATTTGGATTGGCATCCCTTTGCCTACCCCGTGGCTTGGGATGGTACTAGAATATTTTTTTTCTTTGTCCTTTACCATTCCGCCACCCCCCACCCCGCATTTCAACTTTGTTGCTGTACATGTTGACCCCCCCCCCCCGGAACTTTCAACCCTTTCAATTTTCAACTTTTCCACTAACCCCCCACCCCATTTCACCCCACCCCATTTCACCCCACCCCATTTCACCCCACCCCACCCCCACCCCCACCCCCCCCAACAGGCTTACTCATCATCTCGGGGAAAGGCTGGTGCCGGAAAGTCAAAGAAGTTCGAGCTCACAGAGGAGCAGAAGCAGGAGATCCGTGAGGCCTTCGACCTCTTCGATACTGATGGAAGTGGAACAATTGATGCTAAGGAACTGAAGGTCGCCATGCGTGCCCTGGGATTCGAGCCCAAGAAGGAGGAGATCAAGAAAATGATTTCCGACATTGACAAGGATGGAAGTGGCACCATTGACTTCACGGAGTTCTTGGAAATGATGACATCTAAAATGAGTGAGAAGGACTCGCGAGAGGAGATTTTGAAAGCCTTTAGGTTGTTTGACGACGACGAGACTGGCAAGATTTCCTTCCGCAACCTGAAGCGCGTTGCCAAGGAGCTCGGAGAGAACATGACTGACGAGGAGTTGCAGGAGATGATTGACGAGGCTGACCGTGATGGTGATGGAGAGATTAACGAGGATGAGTTCCTCAGGATCATGAAGAAGACATCATTGTATTAGAAATTGGATGGAATAGAATGATTGGATTGAGTGGAGGGGTTTGGAAATTCAATAAATATATCATAGGATTTTTGGGAGCAAACCACAGTTAAATTGTTTCAAAGCCGCGATGATCTGAGGGGATTGTCGTGCGAAAATGTTTTTCTGTCGGAAACGTCGTCGTCTGAGTCGTAATAGTAATCTTCATGGTCTTCATGGTCTTGGTTGACTTCCTTTTTTTTCGTTTTTGTTTTTACTTCCTCATCACATTTTTTTTTGTTATCAATTGGTTTTGCCTCTGGTTCTTCTACAATCGCTTCAGCCAAAATCATTCCCCCAGATTGCAGGATAGTAATCATGCAGGACACCCCAATGTACACGTAGGCAATGAGCAAGAGCAGGTAGATGATTTTCAAGAACCTTGAAGGAGGATCTATCTCGCATTCCTTCCAGTTTGGAAAGAGGTCTCCGAAGCCCACTGTGGAAACGGTTACAAACATATACCAGGCGCTATTGTACAGGTCCCATTCAAATACGTGGCTGCGCCGAGCAAAATGAAGCGATGCGCATTTTTAATGAAACACGAGCGAACCAAGCGAACCATGCGAGCCAAACGAATTGAGTTGGTTAGTTTAGTAGTGGATGTAGCCGTCTGCAGCCACGAGCCATCATTATCCTGCCAATACAGCACCTAGGTGGATCCTGCGAAAGAGGTGTGTGTGTATGGCAGTCTGCGCGAGATCCATCGCTCGAGTCTTCCTCAGGGCTCACTCGCTTCGCTCACTCACCTACAGACAATAGCCCCTATCAAGCAAGACAACAGTGCCAGAACCCCCATCACGCAGAAAAGAGTTACCTCTGACACGTGCAGTACCTTGGTGGAGGTGAGGAGCTTGTGCTGTTTTTTGTAGCGATAGTCCTCAAGGCGAAGCTGTGTGTACTGTGTCAATTTATGTTGTTCGGAAAATTTTCACGCGCTTTGCAAGTAGCCATTTGCGCGCTTCATCGCTCGCTTCATCGCTCGCTTCATCGCTCGCTTCATCGCTCGCTTCATCGCTCGCTCCATCGCTCGCTTCATCGCTCGCTTCATCGCTCGCTTCATCGCTCGCTTCATCGCTCGCTTCATCGCTCGCTTCATCGCTCGCTTCATCGCTCGCTTCATCGCTCGCTTCATCGCTCGCTTCATCGCTCGCTTCATCGCTCACTCACTCACTCACTCACTCACTCACTCACTCACTCACTCACTCACTCACTCACTCACTCACTCACTCACTCACTCACCTGATGATGGTGATCGTCCTCCCCAATCTTCTGCTTCAAATCGGCTACTTCCAGACGTTTTATGCTCCTCCTCTCGGCTCGTTGGGTCCTCGCTTCTTTGCTTTCGAGGCCGAGGCGCACGTACATTATGTGCGACCACCAAAGGGCGGCGGAGCTGAAGTACTTGGCTGTGCGAAATAGCATTATTCCCGTAAATGGTATTCCAAATAGGGAAAACACACACGTCCTGGGCCGAGCAAAATGATGCGAGGTTGCATTTTCAACGAAGCACGAGAGCAAGAGTGGGTTAGTCGTTCGCACTCTTTTGTCACAAGGCTCGCTCGCTTCGCTCGCTCACCAAAACTGACCAGACCTTGTTGAAGGAGTCAGATTCCCATAGCCAATCGTCGTGAATGTCATCATGAAATAAAACAAGGTCGAGGGAAAATCCCAGCGGAAGAAAAAGTTATTGCCACCATCCTCGAACTCAGGTCCCTCAACGTGGTCGTAGAAATTCAAAGTGTCGCAAAAATTCTCGAACCAGGGCCCGTTCCCAACCCCACGCAGTGCGGAGAGTTCTTCAGGTGACAGGTCAAGGCCTTCGATTGCTCGCTGTACTATGTCGACACCCTCAATCTTGCTTTCGTTGCACTTATTGTATACTGATCTCAGGTGTGCTTCTATCTGTCGCTCTTCCGGGCCCTCGACCATTATTAACACGAAGGAGCCAGCCACCATCCACAAGACGAGAAGAAACAGCGCGGAGAGGAAATTCAGATTCTTCACCTGCCTGACAAACCAACGAATCCAATCATGATTGTGTCGCTTCGGTTGCATTTTTTTGGGGGGTGCAAATACACTTAAGTTGCGTGTATCGCGAGAGAACATTGAGTTCAGAAAAGAATTGGAAGACTTCCTTCCCTCCCCCGCTGATGATTCTGAAGTTGTATGTCGAAATGTAGTTTCGTCACCCAATGTTCTAAGATTTATATTATTATCTCGGAAGGAGACTTGTTGTGGGGGAGCATTCGACTCGGTGAGGTTTATTGGCACCATCGGCACGCTTGAAAAAATTGGATTTTATTTTTTCGCTCGCGAGGTGCGCGACAGGGAGCTTTTTAGTTTCTCTTTTTATTTTGTTTTTGAGTTCATCATAACACAACTTCTCATGGCAACTCGAGATCAAATCTGGGCAGACAAAAAGGCAAGGTTTGAAGCAAAAAAGAGAGCCAACCACCAGCCCCTCTCGCACAATGATGCCCCCTCTCAACAGAATCCATACTCTCAACGAAATCCATATGCAAAATCTCCTTCACCCTCCAAGGCTGTTCCTAGAAAGCAGATGCAAGTTCAGCAACAGCAATCACCACAGCAGCAGCAGCAACAACAACAACAGCAACAGCAACAGCAACAGCAACAGCAAGA
The DNA here is from genome assembly GCA_030267985.1 of Parmales sp. scaly parma. Lineage (NCBI taxonomy): Eukaryota > Bolidophyceae > Parmales > Parmales sp. scaly parma. The sequence continues at coordinate 32,569 of BRYC01000249.1, read as the reverse complement.
TTCGCAGCAACAATATGTGCAGCAGCAACACTACCAGCAGCAGCAGCAGCACAAGCAGCTAGCGGAAAAGTATGAATCTCCTCCCAGAAATAACCATGGCAGGCCATCTGAAATTTCCCAGAACTTCGGAGTGGACGTGCTTGGGAACGATGCAGTCACCGAAAAGCAAATGCAGATGCAGAAGCAAAAGCTCTACCACGCGCAGCTCCAGGCTCAGCAGGCAGAGGACATCGAGCGGAACCGACAGCACGATTTACAGCAGCAGCAAGCTCACATTGACCGAGTACAACACCAAAACCAAAATAGTACGCAAATGCAGACGAAAAAGTCGTTCACGAAGAATCTATATGACCAGGTTGAAAATTCAAGAGGGGGAGTGGGAGGGGGAGGCGGAGGCGGAGGAGGAGGCGGACCAAAGGATTTATACCGCGAGCAGCTAGAGAGGGATATAGAGGAGAAGAAGAAAATCAAGCTCGCCGCAAGCAACGAAAATGGACTGGAGTGGTGGGAGAAGTCTGAGCAGCAGGGCCAACAAAGGCACTATGGAGGGCAGGAACAGGCGCAAGATAACAATTTTGGCTGGAAACAAAGGGGACAGGAAACACAAGATGGAAGAAACAAGGCGTTGGGCGGAAACAGCATGGCGGAGTTAATGAATGCGAGTCCCGAAAGGCAGCACAGCAGTAACCCCAACCATAACCAATATGCGATGCAGCAGCAACAACAGCAGCTACAACAACAACAGCAGCAGCAGCAGCAACGGCAGATGATGATTCAGCAGCAGCAAGTCGAAGAGGAGCGAGAACTGGATCGGCAGCGTCAGTTGCAAATGGCCCAGCAGCAGCAGTATCAGCAGCAGCAGCAGTATCAGCAGCAGCAGCAGCAGCAGCAGCAGCAGCAGCAGCAGCAACAACAACAACAACAATACGACCAACCACCAACGCCCTCAAAACACGAACAATACGTCGAGTACTTGCTCAACCAAATCGCAAATATGAAAACAGAGCTCACAGAGTACAGGACACTTTACGGCCCACTCGAATAGATTTTTTTATTTTGTTAGCTCTAGATACGTTCGTGTTTAACATCAATCAATTAATCAATCAATCAATCAATCATCAACTTTGATGCTTCTTCTTCGGAGGAGACTTGCTCCGCTTCTTCTTGGATTTAGAGTTTGGTCTGTTCGCATTTGCGCCACTTGCATCCAACCCATCGGGATCCGCCGATGGCTTCGCCTTGGCGAGTTGCATTGCGCGCTTCTCGGCCATCAAGTCCTTCAACCGCTTTTCCAAAACTTCGAAGATCTTTGAGTAGTGAAGCTTCTTCTGAAGTTTTTTGTCGTTCTCCTCAAAATCTTTCGAAAGCTCCTCAACATCAATGTGGAAGTGGTCGACCAGGCTCTCGTTTCCTTCCACAAATTGAGTTATCTGCTTTAGGTCAAGAAATTGGGTTTTGTTTGAGTTCCAATTCTTTTTCACCCACCTATACAAGGTGAGCTCGTAGTCGTCCTGCGAAACTATTTTAGGCAGGACAATATCACCGCGAGCTAAAGGAGGCGAGCAAAGAGCAAAATGAACGTTTCAATATGTAACATGATGGAATGAGGAATAATTAAACTCACCTACAGCTCGCTCGTAGGCAGCCTTGTCGGCCTCGTCGGTAAAGTTGGGGGTTACGCGTTTCGCATTATAAACCTTTGCGTGCCTTTTCAGTACGAGGGCAAATTCGTCCCTGGTGAGGTGGTCTCTCTTAGTTCTACCGTACACAGACATAAGGAGCGCAAATTTTTGGTCAATGTCCCAAACGCCTGCGCCGAGCGAAAAGAGGCGCATTTTTAAAGAGATCAGGGGGGAGGCGAGCGAGCCAAACGAATTGAGTGGAATAATGTTAGTTTAGTAGTGGATGTAGTCAACTGCGGACATTTCGCGAGATCCATCGCGAGTATGCTCGTCTTCCTCAAGGCTCGCTCGCTTCGCTCACTCACCTCCAGACTTCTCTTGGCAAATTGTGAGAATTCCATCAATGTATGCGGCGAATGAAGGAGTTATGGACATTAGGTTTTCGGGAACTTGCTTGTAGTTGTGATGTCGAACATTTAGCCGGTTGGACCTCGAGTCGAAGAAGCTTGTACGCGTGAATAGCCAGTGGTCGAGGAGGTGCTGGGCGGTGCGCTCAGTTGCTCCCGATTTGCGCTGCTTGGGGGTGAGAGCCTTGCCAATTCTCGTGGTGAGTTGCTTTGTTATTAGCAGGGAGAAGCCCGGATCTATGTAAATTTCATCTTCGTCATCTGGCAAGCGAAGCGAACAAGTCACAATAGTGTATGGCGTTGGTGTTGGCGTTGGCGTTGCGTTGGCGTTGGTTTTGCGTTGGCGTTGGTGTTGCGTTGGCGTTGATGTTGCGTCGCTCGCTCACCTTCCCCCGTGTACTGCTCCCACATATCTCCTTCATCCACCTTGTTTGAACCGCTCAGCAGGACCCTCTTCTTCTTCTTCTTGGGCTTCTTGGGTTTACTTTTGGGCAAAGTGGGCATGGAATTTGTCTTTTTTGGTGGTAAGGGCTTGGACACGGGATTGCTGTTGTTGGTTTGTTGATAGGGGGGCTGATCGAAGGTCACTGAAAGGGGTTGATTATTGGGACGATTGAGGTTGGGCATTGTTGAGCTTCGATTCATAGGTGGGGGAATCATAAGATTTGACTTGGTTCAAATCCTAGAGCCTCTCCTGTAAGAATGCCTTTATGTTAAACACTTAAATGGCTTTAACACTTTAAGATTTTGTAAATTTTTTGAAAAAGATATTTGTTTATTACGCTGGACCGGTAACAGGAACTCCTCCACGACGCTTGTTGGCCCGTCGCCAGCGCCGTTCTCCTGGATGCACCGGTTCAGGAAGTGCATCCCCTTGTGCAAAACCCGCATTTCTGCCTCACTCGCCGCCACCCCCGTTTGCACCGCGCGCAAGGTTTGGAGGGGAGGGAGCTGCAGACGTCGCACTTGCGAGCCGGCTTGAGGACGGCCTCAATTTCGACCAGCTCAGCCTTGTCGTACTTCATGTGCTTGATGAACTGGCAGACGGTGTTGTAGGGGCCGTAGATCTCGTGGTGTTTGGTGGGGAGGGATCGGAGGAGGAGGGTGGGGAAGGGGGTGGATGAAAGGTACTTGGGGGTGAACCGGAGGACGTTTCGGATCTCTTTGCACGCATTGAATTGGGGGTGCTAACTCGTCATCGTGCTCATTGATGAACTTGTGGCAGTCTGCATACGATCGTGATTTGATCCACAAAGCCATCTCACCCATCCAATAAGCCACTGGTGCGTACAAGCAGTACATCTCCTTACTACCCAACGAACGAGCTTCCTCGGGAGTGAGGGAGAGCAAGCCGATGATCTCAGCACAGGCTCCACTCCTACGGGCAATGTCGATGGGAGTTTCGCCTTCATTGTCTCGTGTGGTGAAGGCCTCTAGATTGTAGCAAATCGACTGCACGCCCACCAAGGCAAGTATGTGAGTGTGTCTGAGCTTTCGCTGCGAGCCAATGATGTGGCAGTCGTCCATCCTCATCTCTCTCCTTGTATTTTCTCACGAGCAAATCGATATCCAGACCTGTGACAGCCATGGCTCCTTGTACCGCGGGCCAATCACTGGTGGAATTAAAGAGATCTCTTGTAGGAAGTGAGGAACTCCCAAATGGGAATTAAAAAAAAAAGAAAAAAATCTCACATCTGATTTTGTGATTTAATTTGTGCTAGCACGACAGACAGAATCCCCCTCCAGTATCTCCCTCCCTCCCTTCTGCGATGACACATCGAAGGGAGTTTAAGTCGTTCTCGACTCTAATCTCAACAATGATATTGGGCCCTGCGAATGATGAGACAGGGGAAGGAGCAGTTGTAGACCAACACATCATTTCTGAAAATGAGGAGAGTACTCCCATTCCAATAGGATCAACAATTCTCTCCGTACACCAACCTTCAAGTAGTAACTCCCCGACACTTCTCAAATCTCTTGCATTTGACAAGATTCTCAATCATTTCCGCGATGCGCAGTATCCTTTGACCATCACGATAGGTCCCCCCACAAAAATGCCCACGCAATCACCCACAAACACCCCCGCCCCCACTCCCACACCTGATCCCACGCTCACGAATGCGAAATCATTTAACAAGCTCGGCACCTCAGTTGCAGGGTGGGGGTGGGTAAGTGAGCAGGTCAAGGAAATGAGCATCAGGCGAGAGAGTAATAGCGAAATAGATGTTGAGAAAGTTGGGGAGGTTGTTAAAGAGAAAGAGAAAGAGAGAGAGAAAGATAAAGATAAAGAGAAAGCGGGAGAGTTGGAGATGGAGATCGAGGAGGAGGAAAAAAAAGCTCACTCTCCGCCCCCCCCACTCCCCCCACCCCAAAACAATTTCGCAGAAGATCTCCTGCTGGCAAATCAACAGAACGCTGTTCTTACAGAATCGGTCGAGCGATCCGAACTGGTGATAAGCGGTCTGAAGCGAGGGTTACGATCCGTCGAGAACGACAAATCAATTTTGTCGGCGAAGATTTCTGCCCTTGAGAACAAGTGCGAGAAATTAGAGAACCAGCAGCTGAGAATTGACGAGCTAGAGAAGGCGGCCAAGCTGAGCGCGAAGAAGGAGGTTAAGCTGGCGAGGGTAGAGAAGGAGGTGGGCGTGCTGGAGGACAGTCTGAGGAAGGAAAGGGCGCAGAACGAGGATCTGGAGCTCAAATTATTGCAGCTGGAGCAGACAACAATCCTCGACAAGAAGAAACTGAGTTCCAACGAGCAGAAGATTAAAATGCAGGTTGAGGAAATTGCAAACGGGAGTTTGATTTTGAGTGAGCGAAACAGTTTGAAGCAGCGAGCAATCGCGCTGAGTAAAGATTTGGCGATGGTGAGCGAGCATACTCGCGATGAAGTGCGCGAAATGGCTACCTACATACGGTAACATCCACTACTAAGCTAACCCAACCCAATTCGTTTCGCTCGTCTTTCACTAAAAGGTCTGCAAAAACGGACGTAGCGTGAACGAGGTGGCAAGCATTTTGACCCAACACGAGACACTCATAGTTAAGTACAGCGTGCTGAAGGCTGAGCACGAACAGAGCGTCGACGAGCTGAAGGAGTTTCAGGGGGCGGTGAGCGACATCAAGCTTGTCAGGGAGAGGGACGGCTGGAGCGAGGGAGAGCGGGCGCTAACGGTGAAAATCGAGTTGGAGCGGATCGTGCAGAGCTTGAGCGACGAAGTGGGGGACAAGGACATGCAGATTCAGACGTTGCGGGAGGTGAACAAGAGCTTGGTGGAGCAATTTCGTAGTAAAGATAAAAAGTAGGGGAATTTAGAACTCGGGAGTGTACAAAAACCGGAGGATGAAGGGCATGGAAAGTTGTGTCATTGTGAGGAAGAAGGGACCGACCAAGGGAATGGTCATCATCTGCGCCGAGCGAAGAAGGTGCGAGGTGAATTTTTAATGAAGCAGGGGAGAGGCGAGCGAGCCGAACGAAACGAGTGGTTAGTTTAGTGTGATTTTTGCCGTCGTTTGAAGCCATTGAAGCGAAAAAAACTAAGTGCACACGCCAAGTGAAACCTAACAAAAAATCGGCGAATCACTAAATCACCCGTAACTCCCATCGCGATCGCGAGTATGCTCGTCGCTCACTCACCTTGTCAAAATCAACCAGAAGGTCAGAGCCCAGCTGGGCAGCAATCTGGATTATGGTGGTTCTGGCAATTCTCTTTTTGAAGTACTTGTCCAGGGCGGACGAGATTTGCTCCGTGGAGGTGACTTTCGAGAGCTCTCGGGATAGTCGGTAGCCATCCTCAGTTGCTTGGCAGCCCCCCTGGCCCAGATTTGGCATCATTGGGTGCGCAGAGTCGCCGCAAATGCAAACGTGGCCCTTGTTCCACTATTGGTGGGTTAGTTTAGCAGTGGATGAAAAATGTGGGTGTGTGGCTCGCTCCGCTCACCTTCTGCGTGATTAGAGGCTGCCCGTCGTACAAGTCCCTCCGCTTTATATTCTCCTCGGGTGTGGCCTTAATCAACTCGTTCGCAAAATCGTCCCAAACGTCGCCGTTTGCATCCCCAGGCTCGAGATGGTTGAATTCGTTCAACAGCCTGTCCAGCTTGGGCGTTTCTGTTGCTCCATCTTCTCCGGGCTTGGGATCTACCCCGCCGGCGGGCTCTCGGATGAGGGCGAACCACTGCGCCGAGTTACAGGTTTAGTTTTAGAATGAAGCCATCTGTAGCATTTTCGCGCTCGCTCACCTGCTGCCTCTCCCCCCCCCCGTCAGTACTCACGAAGTACTTGTCTTTGCCTAGCAAAATTTGGTACGACACCTCCTCAATGTTGGAAGCCTTGTGCTCGGCAAGAGCCGCATAACAGGTGAAGCCCGAGAACCGACGATTGGCGTTGACAGCCATTTTCACGTTGTCGCGTGCCATGCGGCGGGCCTCCTGCGAGCGAATTGAGAATTGAGAATTGAGGCAAAGCAAAGTAGTTGTTAGTTGAGGCAGCGAGGCATTGCACGCTTGGCTTGGACAAAATTTGGCCCACGCACCTCCTCGTTCAACGCACCCCCCGCTGCCCCACTGGCCGCAGCACCATCTGCATCGTCATTCAAGCCGTGCATCTGCCTCCGAACGCTGCTCCAAATCCCGTCAGCCCCAACGAGAACATCCGCATAGGCGACGGTGCCATCAGTCAGCTTAACTTCGATCCCGTCCCCACCCTCCTCCTTCGCCGAGTAGTCCTCGTACTTCTCAACCCTCGACTTAATCCTAACCGTGTCGGGCGGCAGGCCGTGAGCGAGGAGAATCTGCTGGATGACCGGCCTGTCCACTACCACTGTGGGGGTGAGCCCGGCCCGCAGAGCAGGCTCAAGCGTGTCGAAACGGACGAGCCAATCACCCTTCTCATACGACTTGCCAAGGCCGCCAAACACGCCCTTCTTGTAGCCGATCTTGAGCCCGGAGACCCGGTCGGCGGTCACCGTTCCGGCGCTGTAATGCGCGCAATGCGATGTAATGTAATGTAATGTGTTGTGTTGTGATGGTAGGTACGGTTTTAGTGAACGAAAAAAAACGAAAAAACGAAAAAGGAAGAAAATAAAGAAAGCAAAAAGCAAATCTTACCTCAACACCTCAGAATGAACGGTCGGATTGATGCGCTCCAAGGCGCGGAGGGCGTTGGACTGGATCTGGATAGGACCGCCGTACGGAGAGTACGACGAGGCCTGCTCAAAGATGGCCACCTTCATACCCAAAGAGTGGCAGGCGGCTGCCGTCACCAGACCGGCAATGCCGCCGCCCGTGATTATCACTCGCAGGGGGTCGGAGGGGGTTATTTGCCGCCGGCTGGTGATTGGGAGGGGATCCGTCCACCAAGAATTGGAGTCGGAGTCGGAAGTAAAAGTGGGGTTGGTGGAAGATTGCTTTCCTTGTTCGGCCGCTGCAGACGCTTCCTGGAACCGCTTTCTGACCGCTGCGACTCGCTCGGGGGACTCAGGCGAACGTACCGGACGAGAGACGGTAGACGAGTGGAGGTACGTTACTCGTGAGGGGTGAGGAGCATAGAAGAAAAATCCTGTGGCGGAATGCAGAGAAAGGAGGCTGAGGAGAAGCAAAATTCTATTGCATACCATGAATGCAAGCTATGGTGGAGGGAACGCGAATCTATCGACTGTGACCTATTGTGTATTGTGGTTGAAGGAAAGGAAACCAAAATCCAGTTTATCTTTATGCGCAAAATTCAATTTATATTAATGGTTTTGCTTCCCACTACTGGGCTGCTGCTGCTCCTACAGACAACACTAGCTTACAAAATGTCTCCTTCGCTGTTCGTTCGTGTTAGAACACAAACCTCAACTCTCTCCGAGCTCAGGCTCTCCCTCAAACCAATAGCAAACGATTTGATGGAGGCTGGTAAATCGCTGGCCCTCTCCGGGGAGGACATCGTTAAGATGACTGAACGTTCCACCAACGAGTCTCGCTTTGGGGGAGCAATTTCGATGACCGGGGCAATGCTCCGAAATGCTGGCGATTCCCTAGCTCAGGCAGGGTCGTCTTCTCGAAACAAGTTCGCCATTGAGATTGTGTGCGACTCGATTCGAGAATGTGCGACGTCCATCCTGGAGGCCTCTTTGGCGTCAAAATCCCATAAGATTCTCGTGCCGACTTCGCGGCACATCACTGATGTGATAGCGCGCGATCTAGGAGCCCTTTCAATTTTTACGGAGGAGCTTGGGAGGCAGATCCTCGTTTCTTCTCCTTCCGTAGAATTCACAGCAACGCTAACCACAATGTCCGAAACTCTTCCGAAGATAGCTTCCTCCTTCTTGCTCCTGGGAGAAGCTGAGAACGAGAATCTCGCATCTGCTAGCGAAAACATGAACAAATGTGCAGCACACCTAACAGCAGCAGTAGGTAGATATGGTAGATTAAAGAAAATTTTGCCCAACTATTTCTTTTACCAAATCTTTCGTCGCAGCTTCGATGAGGGTTGACACGAATATTCTAAATTCCTCACTACTATTAATGTGCTCCTCCACCCACTGAATTTCCTCCTCCCCTCCAAACAAAACGCTGAATTTCAGAATGTCTGGGGGAGACAATGTGTTGAAAAAATTGCGAACGCATTCTGTTCCTCCTTTTGCTGCGGTGAGCAAAGCATTTTTGAATTTCGTTTTATCAAAAATATTTTCACCTCCAACCTCTTCCCGCACCCTCTTCAAGTTGTGTGCCATGGCGCTGCGCAAAGTGAAGCGAAACGAGGCGCATTTTAACGAAGCACGAGAGCAAGAGTGGGTTAGGAGTGGGTTGGGAGTGGAAACAAAAAGGGTCGCTCACCACTTCGAGTAGAACGACAGCAGTTGAGGATTCTCAGCGCAGAGTCTGTCCATCGACTGGTCGTCGTCGAAGAAGACATTGATCGCCATTGTGTTCGGCACGCTATCAACCGCGTGAAACCACCCTTCTGGGATGAACAGGAACTCGCCCGCCTCCAATGTTATTATTGTGGACGGCGATGCGGATGCGGATGTGGATGTGGATGCGGCTTCAACAACGTGGTTGGCGTGAACGCTCCAAATTGGATTTGTTTTGAAATCGCTGTTGTTGGGACTTTGCAAATGTACGGTCTTCTTGCCGCAACAAACAAACAGCAAATTGTTCTTACTGTCAAAATGCGGGTTTGTGTGCGTCTGCATGTAGCCAAACCAAAGGTTCACGGCTTCTATCGAAATTGTTGAATTTAAACCCAAAAGTTTGAAAATCGACAGCGATTTTGGGATTTCGTTGCCGCCGTTGAGTTCCACCTGGGTGGCGTAAAACTGTTTATTTGACTTGGCGTAGCTCAGGAAGTGGTCGTTGCCGCTCTCGCTCAGGTCGAACAGGTCGGCCAACGTGAGTTCCACAACTGGACCTTTGCGCTGGTCTCCGAAGTGGAAATTATCGTCGCTAACCTGGACCTCGACTTTCTTCTGCAGGAGAGGAGAATTTAGGTGCAGGAGTCGTGAATGTATTATGGAGATTGAAGCTGCCGGGGCGGCCCAATCGCAATCGGGGGATTCACGGTTCGGAAACTTCCTGGGAATCCGTAGCTTCGTCCACCAGGTCGCGCTATTGTTGATTCCGTTGCATATATTGTTCATGATTTGGGCTTTTACAGCGTCGACTGAATCGTCAGAAATTCCGTGTTGATCCGGGTGATTGCCCAGGAAATAGTGACTCTTGGTGTTGGTGATTTTTAGGAGGGTGGATTTGAGGGAGGAGGAGAGGGGGGGGTTGGGAGGAAAAAGCATCGCACATAAGAGGGGATCGTATGGGCAGCACAAGTCGGAGAGAGGGTGTTCGTGGGCCCAGCGAAAATCGCTGCTGTCCGTCGAGCGGAGGTGGAGGGGGATGTCTCTGTAGATGGAATAAAACTTGACCGGGTTGGCAAGCCGGAAGTGCTGCATGCCGCGGTAGACGCAATCGAGGAGAGAGTCGCGGACCAGAGGGTTTTCTATTTTGCCGAAGTCGTCCTTACGAAGCTTTATTCGGTAGGCAGCCCACTTGCCGCAGAAGCAAAAGGTGGGGGTGGGGCTGGTGCTTTGCAGAATTTGAAACGTTGAAAGGGCTGCTGGCTTGTTCCTAGAGAAATTGAAGCTGTCAAACGAAGGAACGACATTGTTGTCATTTTTATTGTCTAAAGTTGCGGTACCCTGGAAGCCATAGGTGTGGACGCCTTGCATCGCAGCTGGGTTCAACAAGCACGCATCGTTCAGGAGGGAGAGCTCGCCAATGACAACTACGGTGAGGTTGGCGTTGTGGGTTAAAGCAAGCGACACGAGCTGATTTGCTGCCAGGGGATGGTCACCAGAAACGACAGGGACGTCAGATATGTTCAAGAGGTCCACTAGAATCCGGGATGCTTCGGCTGCTCGAACTGCTGGGTTTAAGTCACAAGTGAACACGGAAAGCAGGCTAATAGTGTTTGTTTGGTGAAGAGATCCAAGGTAAAGGAGAGCAAGCGAATCATCTATTTCGTTCAAGATGTCAGTGATAACGACTACGTTGTTGGGGGGGGCCATTGCTATTTTGTTGGGGGGGGACATTACAGTAATTTTTGTAACCTAAACTATATGTGTTTCCCTCTTCAATAAACACGATAAATGGCATAAATCTCATTTTTTTGTGATTATGGACGAACAGCTCCTCCACGGGCATAACGCTACTGTATATTGCGTGGCGTTGCGGAGTAACGGTCATGTGGCATCGGGTAGTAGAAACAGGTCAATCATCATTCACTCAACCAGCTCCAACAAGGTAGAATATCGAGCTGACAGTGTTTTTGCCAAAGTCAATGGACTTTGCTATCTTCCGAATGGCTCACTTGTAGCTTGTGGCCATAATGACATTGATGGAGGTCCCAACTTGAAGGTATTCAGCCCTTCCCTCGAGTTGGTTCAGACCTTGGTGGGACACTTTGGGGATGTTTTTTGCGTCACCGTCTCTCCATCAGGCTCCCACTTTGCTTCTGGTGGAAGTGATGGGAAGGTGATGATTTGGTCGGAGCCGGGGGAGGGTGGCGAGTGGGCGAGCGTGCAAGTGCTTGAGGATCACGCGAGTTCGATTCTTGCAGTGTGCTTCTCCCCCGACGGCAAGCAGCTGGCTACTGGAAGTGCCGACAATCTCATCAAGACCTACAGCTTCAACGAGGGAAGTGCCATCTTAGCGCACACGTTGGAGGGCCACACCAGACTCGTCTATTCCCTCTCGTTCTCTCCCGACTGCAAACTCCTTTGCTCGGGAAGTTGGGATAAATCCATCAAATTTTGGAACCCTGCCGATGGAAGCTTGGTGAACCAGGCTCACACCTATACCGTCACTAGCGTCTCATACTCCCCCAACGGGCGTGTTCTTGTGAGTGCCAGTTTCGACAACACGATGAAGATCTGGGATGCTGAGACTTTCGAGCTCAAGCACACGTTCGAGCAGGAATTCTACACCACCCAGCTCACCATTACGGCCGATTCCAACTACATTGTTTCTGCCAACACCGACCACACGGTTAGAATCACCCCCTGCCGAGAGTTCACATTTGTGCCCTCTTGTCTCACCCCCATCCTCAACCTCATTCTCCACATCGTCTACAAGTGGGAATTTGTGTCGTTCTTGGAGCCAAACGAAAACACACCAAGCTCACCCCTCGAGAAAGTCATGAGGCTACTCGGCGAGTGCGTGCACGACGGCGGCTACAACGTCACCTCCGAGATCCTCTCCTTCCTCTCCCCAGCCCACCTCCCCGTCCAAATCACCCCAACCAGGTGGAAACCAAAACTTAGGAGCTTCGAATAAAATGGATTGACTGAATTGATTGAACTTGATTGAATTGATTGAATTTAATTGTGTTGAACCTCTTGTTTTTTCCCCTTAATTGATTGTTTAAAGTTCTACCCCTCCCCCCTCCCTTACCCCCCACCCACTCACCCCCCCACTCACTCACGGAATCGGATGCAAGTTCGGTTTTGCTGGGTTAAAGTTGCCCACTCCATTGGCCACCCCCCGACCATCCTCGTCGAAAGTGTCCTTCTGGCCAACGTAGTTCGCCTTGTTCTCCGGTATCGCTCCCGCATTAGGCCACGCCCCGCTCCAATCCCCGTCGTACTTCTTCCCCGCCCAGCTGCCGTCGTTCCCCTTCTTAATGTAGGCGTGCGCCTTGTCTTGCCCGAAGCCCGCGAAGCCATTTTCTGTTCCCTCATTCTTGCGGTCCTCGTGGTCCCACTCGCACTGCCACCCCCTGTAACCCTCCGGGCAAGCCAAGCAGTCGCTGCTCTGTGTAAGCCCCGCAACGTTGCTGTACCACTTGGTGTTCACATCGTTCAAATCCGAGCACATCCCTGAGCAGTGCTCGTTGACGAGCCCCTTGACCGACCCGAAGGTTCCCTCCGGGCAGTAGAAGCAGTCCGCCGCCGTGATTCCTCCAGGCACATCCCTGTACGTCCCCTTGGGGCAGTTGCCCGTGCAGTCCGAGCTCGTCAGATCTGTTGTACTCCCAAACTTCCCCCGGGGGCACTCGATGCAGCCGTCCTCCCTGAGGCCTCCCGGCCGCCGGTTGTACGTGTACGCAGTTGTTATTCTGTACTTGCCGAGCGGGCAGGAGAGCATGGGGACATTCCCGTTGCTCGTTTCTAAACTTTCTCCCGGTCGAAACCAGGATGTTTTCGGAACATGCTGCAATCTTCTTCTGATCGAGGTTGTTGAAACTTCCTTGGACCTCAATTTTTGAGAAAGTGCAAGCATTGCTGTTATGAGTGCGCAGCCCACCGCAATTTTCCATATGTGTGTCATGTCACCAGTTTGTGTTGAAACACTTTTTTTTTACCAGTTTTTTTTTATTTTGTTCTTATCCCATTTTCTTAACCATGGCCGCTGCAGCACCTGCCGCCGCCGCCGGAACTGGCAAGACCGTAGAGCACAATTACGTCTCAGATGCCCACAATTTTGAGCAACGTATCAAAGTCGAGAACGAAGCTGCTCAGGTAAGTTAGATTATAATTTTTTATAACATCCCATACAATAGGTGATACAATCACTCACTCGCTTCCACCGCAGATCTGGTCACATAACTGGGGGTCGCTCTACTCCAAAAACGAGCCCAACTCTTACGAGGACAAGATTGCAAAGCTGGAGGGGCAGATCAAGGAGATTCCTACCGTGGCACTTGCCACAAACACCATGCTGAGCTACGATGGGAGCCGTCCGTTCGACGAGCCCAAGTGGCCCAACGGTCCTGGTAGCTACGGGAAGAAGACGTTTGGCAAGTTTGAGAGCTTTGGGGATTACAAGGAGGAGTTGGATCCCAAGTACGAGCCGAGAGGGAAGTAAATTCTTGATTATAAAATAAATGAAATGTAGGAAATCTTTTGTCTCCAGAACTACCTCAATCACACACTAAAGAAATTAAAGTCGCCAGTCGCCAAGTCACTATTCCCTTCCAGCAAGCTGGACCGCCTCGACGGCTTATCAGTTTGCGCAAAGCCACTCAGCTCCTGCTCTTTCATCTTGTATTCCTCCAAAATTGCATCAGAGCTTAGCTTCTCCAGAATTTTCTCTTTCTCTATCTCTATCTCTATCTCTATCTCTATCTCATTCTCTTTCTCCTTCTCCTTCTTCCCCACCTGCCCCATCATGGAGAACCTCCTCAAAGCCTCAAGCTTGGTGCTCGTCTTCCCTTTCGGACTTTCGGATTGCTGCGCGCGGATGCGCTGTGCGACGTTCTTCAGCGAATGCCTTGGGGGCGTTTTGCTCCGCCCGTCGTTTGTATGTGTGTGCGTGTTTTGCTCTTTTTGGTCACTGTGGTCGCCCCAGCGGACGCTTGCGGGCTGGGAGTTGAGAAAGTCGTCGAACTTGAGGAAGTGGACTCGGGTCTCTTCTTTGTGGCGCCGGAACTGCGCGTTCCGAGCGAAACGAGGCGCGAAGCGAATTGAGTGGAATAATGTTAGATTACGCTCGCGGATCGCTTCGCTCGCTCGCCGCTCACCGCTCACCTCCGTCCACAAACTATCGATCTCCATCCTGTTCTCCCTCATCTTGTCAACCACGGGCCCCCTCATGTTCTCGATCGTTTTCTCTAGGTCCTCGAACTTCTTGCCAACCAAGTCTTCATTCTTCTGGAACTCCTCGAAGCCACCCTTGGCCGCAGCCCCCCCACCGCTGCTGTGGTGGCTATTGTTTCTTGGACTGCCAGAGCTTGGTGCTCCCCTGGGGCTGCCTCCTCCATGCCCATGCCCATGGGATGCCATGCTCCCGTCTTCCTTCATCTGATGTTTAATTTGATTGATTTGGTGGGCAAGCGACTTCCCGCTGTGGTCCATTTCGGTGATCTTGATGTTCTGTCCGCCCACGGTCTCTTCCAGCTCCTTCAACGAACCCACGCTGTTGCTCACCAACCCCACCAGCTTCTCGGCCAAAAGAGAGATCATCTTCTCGCTCGTTTCCATCTGCTGCTTGATGCTCGAGTGAGACTGCAAGATTGCGCCGTTCTCCTTCGTCACGCTGGTCACGAACTCCTCGAACAGAACGGCAACGTGGCGGGCGTTGGCACAGTCCTTCTGCGCCGCCACAGAGTTCCGCTCCAGCTCGTCTATCCTCTCATCCATTTTTATAGTTAATTTTGACAATTGCTCAACTTGGGTTTGCAGGATGTTGTTTGTGATTGAGAGGGAATGGGTGGATGCTGGAGTTGCCTTAGTGCCCACCATGGATGTATGCCTCCTCATGGCCTTCTATGGCCTATGCTCAAATATAAGAAAAAGGATTTTTTTTAAATTTATTTCAGTTGCTTATGAGAAGTTTAAGTCAATCGTGACGAGCAATGGTAAGACGAATCGCGCCCGCCCACCCACACCCAAATCTTGACCCACTTTACCCCTCCCCAACTAACTCCTAATAACAGTCATTTCCGTTCCAAAAGGAGAATCAACGTCCAAACATCAAGAAGAAAATGATGCCCAAGAAGCTTGAGGATGCTTTGTCTGATGTGCCTCTGTACAACCCCTCCTCTACCCCACGCCCCTCGTTGGAAGATGACATTGACGCTGCGCGGGAGAATTTGAAAAAGGACCGTGCAAAGAAGAAAATGCTGGCTGAGGCTCCAAATGAAAATGACAACAAGCAAAAGAGGGTGCTTGCGACAGATCGGCACGCGACGGAGGCCGCCATGATGGACGAGATTTTCAGCAAGCCTGACGGCAACAAGCAGAAGCCGAGGCTCAACAGTAAAATGATCGGAGGCGGAGGCGGTCAGCGTCATGCTCGCCGTTCTCGAAATTTAGAGAAAAACACCATTGATGAAATCATCAAAAGTGTGCCCAAGCTCCCGATTGATAATAATTTGGACGACGACGACGTTTCCGTTGGCAGCGTGGCAAGTAGCGTCGGGGGGGGCAACGGTAGGAGAAAAACCAGTCCGAGGGTGCGAAACAACAACGATTCCACATCGGAAGCGGATTCCGCCTCGCTGCTCACTGCCATGACGTCACGCTTGACTAGACTGGAAATGACCACGAAGCGTCTCAAGGACGAAGCGTCAAAGAACACCCTTCTCATTAAGAAGCAAAAAAAGAAAATTCACGCGCTCGAGGAGGTTATAAAGAATGATCAGTTGGAACAGAGGGTGAACAAGCTGGAAGAGCTGGAGGACGAGAATGACGATTTGCAAGCTCAAATTGAAGACATGACCAGCTTTCTGAGCGACTACGGCTTGGTGTGGGTTGGTCAGAATGAGCACAACGATGCGTTGAAGAAGCAGAAGAATAAAGAAAGTGGGGAGCGGAAAGCTGCAGCAACTGAAACTGAAACAGCAAGCGCATCCACGTCCAAAACCACGTCCAAAACCACGTCCAAAACCACGTCCACAACTCAGTCCACACCCACACCCACACCCACACCCACACCCACACCCACACCCACACCCACACCCACACCCACACCCTCATTCGACAGGGACATCTTCGTGAAGCGAGTAAACGAGCTCAACACAATGATCCAGGCAGACAAGGCAAAAGTAGTCAAGGACGGGCAAAAAGCCAAGCTTCAGTACCAGAACGGCGTACCAATCATCTTGTACGCAGACGGGTTGGTGGTGAACAAGAGAAAGCTTCAAAAGTGGAAGGATGAGAAGTGTCAGAGGTGAGCGAGCGAGCGAACGAACAAGCGGATATTACCACTAATAAACTAACAATTTTCTGCGCAGGTTCGTGGCCGACATTATGGACGGGTTTTTCCCGCACGTGTTCAAGGACGAGTTCCCCGAGGGGGTCAAGCTGGATCTGGACGATCGGAGGGAGAGCGTGTGTGACAAGAACGGCGAGCAGGAAACGATATTTAGCGGGAAGGGGGAGCAGTGCGGAGCGGAGAAGAAGAAGAAGTTACACGGTTTGGCCAGCATTGGCGAGAGTGACATGCCCATGAAAAAGGATGACTTTTTGATGAAGTTGCCGGAGAAGGTGATTGGGGAGAGTGGGAATGTGATTGACATCAGGGGTGGCATTGAGGTGTTGCTGAATAATAAGAAAGATAATAATGATGGAATAGAGGAAACGGGGAAGGGGGTTCGGTTGGGAAGCAATGGAGAGACAACGCATGGTTGTGGGGACGATGATTATAACGAAAAAAGAGGGGCAGCGTACAAAGCCGCGGATATGCGGAGAATGAGGGGGGATGTTGAGGTTGTTGGGGTCGAGGATGTTGTTGTCGTGGAAGATGCTGTTGTAATTGTAGAGGAAGAAGAAGAAGAAGAGATTCAAGTTGAAACGGTCAGCCAACTGTCGACGCTCAGAGTGCGGATCGACTGCGGACAAAGCAACTCGAAGACTTGTGTTTTGAAGATGAAGTACAACGCAACGATCGGAATGCTGAGGAGGGAGATCGAAACAAATTTGGACGGGACAGGGACTGGGAAAGCGACAGAGCTGAGAACCAGCTATCCGAACCGGGCGTTTGGAGCGGAAGAGGACGGAGTGTCGCTACTGGAGGCAGGGCTCGCACCCAACGGGACATTGATCTACAGATTTTGCACGCTCTAACTTAAAAAATGAAATTATGCAAATCTCAATACTGTTCAATGTAGTCCACACCGGACTTCGCGTTCGACCAGTGGTTATTGTTGAGCTTCACGTCGACTGTCATTCTACAGACCCTATTTTCCTCGCCGGGAAGGATACCGTCGCCCCCAAAGATTGCCTCCTTGCCCTCTACGTTGCCCACAATTTCATATACCAAATCCTTCAAGCCGTTCTCCCTCCACGTTGTGTCGTGCTCCTTCAAGTTCTCCCACTTGACCATGTTCTTCCATTCCTTCTTCCCCCTTAGAAGGTTTACCTTCTCCTCGATGTCCATGTTCTGCGCCGAGAGAGAGAAGAAGGGTGCGAGGCGAATTGAGTGAAATTTAAATAACGGTTAGTTCAGTGATGGCTCGTTTCGTCTTCCTCAAGGCTCGCTCGCTTCGCTCACTCACCTCCAAATCCTCAATACTACCCTCCGTCGCTCCAACCCATTTGATCCCACACTGCGCATGGGGAGGGGTTAGGGGTTGGGGGGGGAAACGCATATTGTTGTGCAATTTCGACTCACCTTCTCGCAGCGCAGCTAATAATGTAGATTAGTAACGGTGCAGCCTTTAAATTTCATTTCGCGCGACGCACTCACCTGCAGCTCGTCGTCCTCCCCACCCCAGCCCCAGAAGTTGTTAGGGAAACCGTTGAGCTTCTCGAAGGAGTCGCCGGAGAAGGAGACGATGCCACCAAAGTATTTGGCGTTGTTGGAGTAACGCGACCAGACTCTGGCAATGTGGATCGGATTGGGCGGGGCGGGGGTTGTATAGGAAGGAAGGAGCTCTGGTGAGGGCAGCAGGTCAACGTCGTGGAAAATGAAGGTGTTGAAACCTGCGCGAGAGTGGATGTTTTGGTTAGTTGAGAAAAAAAAGCAAAAAAGCAAAAAAGACGTTCCACTAGATCGACCGTAACTCCAGCGTATGGAGGTTTTAGACGCGATGAATTGGACACGGTGGTGGGTTTTGCAAGGTGCATCTTTTTGTGCGAGGGAAGGGGGAGGGCGGGGGTGGGTGTTGTTCAGGGACGGGCATCTGTAACTAAAAAAAGGCACTGAATCAGCCGTAACTCCAGCATATGGAGATTTTAGACGCGATGAATTGGACACGGTGGCGGTTTAGGCCAAACGCATCTTTTTGTGCAAAAGCGATGGTTCAGGGACGATCCAAAAGATGTCATCAAAGCGCGCCGCGCCGCTCACCTTGCTTTTTGGCTTCGACGTAGCCCACGTTGAGAAGCTTGCCCCTGTTGAATTTTCGGGAGTCGTTGGACTGCTCGATTATGAAGAGCTTGTACTTGTACTGGTCCGACGACAATGATGATGATGATGATTTCGAGGAAAGGAAGGTGACCAGGTGGGGAGCAAATCGCTTTAGGTGCGATTTGCGGTTCTGCTCAATGTGGAGGTCACGGAACGGGACAATCACGGCCACTTTGGCCGCCACTTTTGCTTGTGGGGTGATTTTGGGCTTTTGGGAGGAGGACGATGACGATGACGATGATGACGAGGAAGAAGAGGAGCCTTCATCTCTAGGTCGCTTCTTCGTAGTGGTGGATTGCTGCTGCTGCTGCTGCTGCCGCTGCTGCTGCTGCTGCTGCCGCTGCTGCTGCTGCTCTAATTTGGCTTTCTCGAGCGCGTTAGCCCGAGCAAGGTGGGGGTCTGCAGCGTCTTGGGCGCTAGGGGGATGCCATTGGGAGGCTTTTGATTCGGCATGATACCAATAACTGCGTTTTTGGGAGTTTGAGTAGAGTTTTTGCCATTTTGGCGGAAGTGGGTCATCTGTGGATGACATTGGATCGTTAGTTTAAAGGACAATTAGATCTTTATGGGAGCACGAGAAGGCTCTCTAAATTTGGAAACCACAAAATCAATAAGTTTTCATAGGTCTTATCACCACGCCAATAATTAAACGCGCACTATGAGTGTCCGCAAAAAGCTAGACAGTCGCATCCGGACGCTAATTGAAGCCTCCACGACGAAGTCCCACCGTTCTCTGTTCATTTTGGTTGGTGATCATGGGAAAGATCAAGTTCCCAACCTCCATTACCTCCTCTCTAAATCCTCCATTCGTTCCCGCCCCTCTGTCCTGTGGATGTACAAGAAGGAGCTTGGATTTTCCACGCATCGGAAAAAGCGAATGAAGAAGATCAAGCGAGACAAGAAGCAGGGAACTTCGAAGGTTGGAGAGAATTCGACCGCTAATGTTGACGAGACTGTGGACAACTTTGAGCTCTTCATCTCTGGCACGGAAATCAATTGGTGCTACTACAAGGATTCCCACCGAGCGCTTGGCCAGACGTTTGGCATGCTCGTGCTGCAGGACTTTGAGACCATGACCCCCAATCTTCTTGCTCGAACGGTCGAGACTGTGGAAGGTGGTGGCATGGTGGTGTTGCTCATGCGATCAGTCAAATCGCTCAAGCAGCTCTACTCAATGTCCATGGACGTCCACTCCCGCTACCGAACGGAAGGCAGTGGCGATGTTGTCCCTCGGTTCAACGAGCGCTTTATTTTGACGCTAGGGAGAACTAGTAGCTGCTTGGTCTGCGACGACGAGCTCAACATTCTTCCCATCAGTAAGTCGGCTTTGAAGCAATTGTCGAATCCAGACAATTCTGTATCGAGGGGTGAAGCTGGTGAAGTTTTGACTCCCCGGAGTAGTGATGATATCGATTTAGAGGTGAGCGGGCTGCAGAAGCGAGCGGCGAGCGTAGCGTAGCGTAGCGTAGCGAGCCACTACTAACCCCTTCGCACCTTCTTCGCTCGGCGCAGGATCTGAAAATCTCCCTGGCGGAAACTCCCAATGTTGGGGTTATTGTCAACCTTGCCAAGGTGAGCGGCGAACGAAGCGAGCCAGCAACAATGCTGAAACTAACAACAACCCCACGCGCCACGCGCCACCCCACACCCACACGACGCAGACTCTCGACCAGGCCCGAGCAATCCTCACCTTCCTCGAGGCCTGCTCCGAGAAGACCAACAAGTCGACCGTTGCTCTCACCGCCGGTCGCGGTCGCGGAAAGTCCGCGGCCATCGGCCTCTGCTTGGCCGGCGCGATTTCGTTCGGCTACTCGAACATATTCGTCACGGCTCCGGAGCCTGAGAACTTGGTGGCGGTGTTTGACTTCATCAGGCGAGGGTTGAAGGCGTTGAAATACCAGGAGCATTTGGATTTCACTGTTGTGTACGAGACTGAAAATAACAAAAACAACAACGAAGGCGCCACGAAAACGGTCGTGAGCATCGAAATTCACCGGGACCACCGGCAGATTATCAAGTACATCAAGCCGAACGAGATCGACAAGTTCAGCAACGCTGAGCTCGTGGCCATTGACGAGGCTGCCGCAATTCCCCTCCCCACCGTACAAAAACTCATTGGCAACCACTTGACCTTTATGTCGAGTACTATCAACGGGTACGAGGGGACGGGGCGCGCACTGAGCTTGAAGCTCATCAAGGAGCTGCGACAGCGCGGAAGGGAGGTGAGCGGACTGTAGAAGCGAGCGGCGAGCGAAGCGGAGAGTGTGAAGCGACTAACCCACTCCTAACCCACTCTCACTCTCGGCGCAGGAGGGCCGAAACGCCGCCCAAACACTGGGCGAGAACGTTGCTGGAAGCAAGCACAAGAAGGGCGAGTTCAAGGTCCACGAGCAGCGCTGGGCCGCAGAGGCTAAAGCTGCGGAGAACCTAATGAACGTCACCTCCCCTTTGAAGGAAATCGAGCTCACCACCCCGGTGAGCGAGTCGCAAGCGAAGCGAGCGGCGAGCGAAGCGAGCTAGTCATTACTAAACTAACAATATTCGGTGCAGATTCGTTACGCGGCCAAGGATCCGATCGAGCTTTGGCTCAACAACTTGCTTTGCTTGGACTCTTCTAATGCCAAGAATTTGAAACTCAACAACGGCGCTCCGGCCCCTTCCAACTGCGAGCTCTACTCGGTCGACAGGGACGCGCTGTTCAGCTACCACAAGCTGTCGGAGGCGTTTCTGCAGAAAATGATGTGCCTCTACACCTCTGCCCACTACAAGAACTCCCCCAATGATTTACAAATGCTCTCGGATGCTCCAGCCCACAAGATCTTCGTGTTGTTGAGCCCCTCTGCCGAAGACGACAGTGGAAATCTCCCAGACATTCTAGCCGTGGTGCAGGTGGCGCTGGAGGGGAAGATCGGGCGCAAGGCCGTGGAAGCGCAGGTGAGCGAGCTTTGAGGAAGACGAGAATACGAGCCCCTCACCAAACTAACATTATTCCACTCGCTCCATTACAGCTTTCCCGAGGCCAGCGAGCGTCCGGAGATTTGATTCCCTGGACCGTGGCTCAGCAGTTTGGCGACTCTGCCTTTGCCGGGTTGTCGGGAGCGCGCATCGTTCGTGTTGCGGTGAATCCCACTGTGCAGGGGATGGGCTACGGCAGTCGAGCCGTTGAGCTCCTGTACCGTTTCTACAACGGCGACATGATCGACTTGGGAATGGGTGAGAAGAATGGGGATGGGGAAAACAGTAGCGACGAGGAGGGTGAGGGGAACGACTCGGACTCGGACTCCGACTCCGACTCCGACTCCGACAACAACGACAACGACAACGACAGCTCAACTGGAGCACTCACCACCCTAATGAAAGAAAAACTCAAACCCCGAAAAAAGCTCCCACCTCTCCTCCTCCCCCTTTCGGAGGTCTCCACGCCCAAGCTAGACTGGATCGGGACGTCATTCGGCTTAACCAACCAGCTCCACAAATTCTGGCGCCGCTCGGGATTGAAGCTCCTATATTTGCGGCAGACGGCCAACGAGCTGACAGGCGAGCACAGCTCCATCATGGTCAGGACGCTGCCAAACAGAACCAACTTCGACGACTCGTGGCTGCCTGCGTTCGTGACCGATGCTCGTCGTCGGTTCTTGTCCTTGCTGAGTGGAACGTTCAGCACGATGGAAATACGCTCCGCGAGCGCGTTGCTCGAGGACGTTGACGTCTACGCGGACAAGGACAGCAAGAACAATTTGGCAGCGAGGAGCAATGGAAGGAGGGGGGGAGAGAGGAGCGCGGGGGGCGTTGGACTCATTGGGGCTGAAGAGCTGGGGTTCCACTTGACCCACCACGATATCAAGAGGATCGAGCAGTACGGGAGGAACTTGTGCGACCACCATTTGGTTACTGATTTGATTATTGTTATTAGCAAGCTCTACTTCATGGGAAGGTTTGGGAAGAAGTGCATCCTGAGTAGCGTCCAGTGCGCGCTCTTGACCGGGATGGGACTCCAGCACAAGGGGGTGGAGGAGATGGGGGCGGAGCTGAGGTTGCCGGTGGCGCAAGTGTTGGCCATGTTCAACAAGGCCGTGAGGAAGATTTCGCTGTCTATAGCTGAAATTCTAGAGGCGGAGGAGAAGGGCGCGTTGTTCGGACTTGAGGAGGGTGGAGCGGTGGCGAAGGGGGTGGCGAGGGGCTTGGAACAGATGGGAAATGGAGGGGGGGGGGGCAAGTTGAAGCGGTTGGAGGAAGAGGAGGGTGAGGGGGAGGAGGAGGTGAGTGAATTTATGGGTGGAGTGGAGTGGAGTGGAGTGGTGGGATGGACATTTACACAAAACTAACCCCCACGCAGGCCGCAAAAACGATGGAGAAGATGCTTGGAAATAATGCGAACGGGCTCAAGATCGACGATGATTTGCTGAAGCAGGTGAGACAATATTATTGTTATGTTGTTATGTATGTATGTTATGTTATGTTATGCTATGCTCACAAAAGTAATTTTGCATTTGTTTTTTTTGGTCTGTCTGGTGGGCGCAGTATTCAGTCAAGGGGAGGTGAGTCAAAATTGCAACCCTATTTATTTTTTAATTTTACCAACACAATCTTCGATTTTTGGTCGGCACAGCGACAAGGAGTGGGAAGAGAATGTGAACGGCGTCATCAAAACTACCAAGAAGAAGAATAATAGTACTTTTAATAACAAGCGGAAGAAGGAAATTGATTACGAGGGGGAACAGGAAAGAATGGCCGGGAAGACCCCCAAATCCAAATCTGGGAAAAAATCGAAGAAGTCGTCAAAGAAACCTTAAACACAATTCTAATTTTTTAAAGGTCAGCACTTGTTTGTGTTTACCCAGAATCACTATTCAAGAAATCTAATACCACACTTGTGGGTCCGTCTCCAGCTCCAGGCTCCTGGATGCACCGGTTGAGGAGGAGCATGCCCTCATGCAAAACCCGCAATTCTGCCTCACTCGATGGTGGCCTCGTCGGCGCCTTGCAAACCTTCTTGTGCTTCTTCCACGCCGACTTCTGGCAGGAGGGGGAGCAGAAGTAGCTGGTTTTGCACCGTGCGCAAGCTTTCGTTGTGGGGGTCTTACAGACGTCGCACTTGTGGGTCGGCTTCTTCAGCATGTCCTCCACCTCGACCAGCTCAGCCTTGTCGTACTTCATGTGCTTGATGAACGTGCAAGCGGTGTTGTAGGTGCCAAAGATTGACGAGTCGACGAACTGCTTGGGGAGGTGTTGTCGGAGGAGGGTGGGGTAGGGGGTGGAGGAGATGTACTTGGGGGTGAGGCGGAGGACGTTTTGGATCTCACTGCACGCATTGTTATTGCTAGCAAATCCAGCAAGACTTGCGCCTGCTGGCCACTCAACACGTATAACACCGACAGAAGGTGGATGTCGATGGATCATTCGAAGAGCAAGAAACACGAGGGGATCGGTGTATATCTGGCTATTGCAGGCAATCTGTTGGAAAAGACTAGAATTCATGAATTTGAGCACTTCACGCACCAACTCGTCATCGTGCTCATTGATCCACTTGTGACAGTCTGCATACGATCGTGATTCGATCCACCAAGTCATCTCATTCCACCAATAAGCCAATGGTGCGTACAAGCGGGCCATCCCCTTCCAACCCAACGATTGAGCTTCCTCGGGAGTAAGGGAGAGCAAGCCGATGATCGCAGCACAGGCTCCACTCCTACGGGCAATGTCGATGGGAGTTTCGCCTTTATTGTCTCGTGTGGTGAGGGCCTCTTCATTGAACAAAATCGAATCCACGCCCACATGGGCAAGAGTATGTGTGTGTGTCTGAGCTTTCGCTGCCATCCAATGAAGTGGCAGTCGTCCATGCTCATCTCTCTCCTTGTACTTTCTCGAATAGATTTATATTTTGTTTTGAGTGAGATATGGCTCTTACTACCGCGGGCCAATCACGCTTCTTGAGCCACTTGTGGTGCTCGTTGGAAGCCATAGGATTTGGTTTGGGTTTGTGGTTGCACACGTGGGAATTTATGCATGAAGTGGAGGCAAAACAATTTTGTACAAACGACTCAAACGCTCTCCATTTTATCAAACAACGCCTGACACTAGCTCATGGGAATAAAACAGCTAGCCAGTGAGTGTATCGCTATGTTCATCCAATCTGTCACACATTTCACTCATCCTTTTTCAGAGCTCCTCTCAGATGAGGCTGAACCGTCTGTCAAGAACATCTACCTGTCCTCTCTATCTGGTCAGAAGATTGCAATCGATGCTTCTATGTCGATTTATCAATCGCTGATTGCTATTCGAACGGGAGGTGACTCCTTTGTTGGGCAGCAGCTCACGAATGCTGATGGCGAGACGACTTCTCACATTCAGGGGATGTTCAACAAGACCATCCGCTTCCTGAGCGAGGGAATCAGGCCTTGCTACGTCTTCGACGGCAAACCACCGACGTTGAAGAGCGGCGAGCTGCTGAAGAGAAGGGAGAAGAGGGAGAAGGCCGAAGCCGAGTTGAAGGTGAGCACGGGGCGAATCTAGTGGCGAAGCGAAATAAATGTGTGCTTTAAAGATGAAGACGCTTTTCGCTTTTCAAGCTAACATGTATTGCTTCGCTTAAACTTTTTAGACGGCCAAGGAGGAAGGAGACATTGAGGGGCAGAACCAGCAGGAGAAGAGGCTGGTGAGGGCCGGAACGAAGGAGAACGAGGACTGCAAGAAGCTGATCAGGCTGATGGGCTGCCCCGTGATTGAGGCGCCGATGGAGGCGGAGGCTCAGTGTGCGCAGCTGTGCAAGGAGAAAATCGTTCATGCTAGCTCCACCGAGGACATGGACTGCATCACGTTCGGTTCGCCGCTGCTGCTGCGGAAAATGACCTTTGCGGGGTCGCAGAAGAACGTTGAGGTTCAGCTGGTCGACTACAACAAGGCGATTTCCGGGTTGGGGCTCACCCACGACGAATTCGTGGACCTGTGCATCATGATGGGGTGCGACTACTGCGACACGATTCGAGGGATTGGCCCCAAAACGGCGCTGAAGCTGATCAAGGAGCACAAGACTATCGAGGCGGTGCTAAAGGTTATTGACCGAAGCAAGTACATTGTTCCGAGCAGTTGGGTGCCGAACGAAAAGGTGGCGGAGGAAAAAGAGGGGGACGAGGAAAAGGAAAAGGAAGAAAAGGAGGAAAAGGAAAAGGAGGAACTGCTGGAACCCATCTACGTTCAGGCGAGGAAGCTGTTCAACGAACACGAAGTGCTGAAGAACGTGAAGCTCGAGTGGAAACCAGCACAGACCGTGGAACTCCAGAAATTCTTGGTCGAGCAGGGCTTCAACGAAGAGCGCGTTGCAAAGCAGATCGAGAAGTTGGAGAACGCCAAGAAGCAGTTCAAGAAACCCCAAATGAAAATGGACAGCTTCTTCGGAGCGGTCAAGGCGCCCAACTCTGAGGTGCTGGCCAAAAAGAGGCAGGCGGAGAAAGATGCAAAGAAGAAGGGCGGGAAGAAGCCAAAGACAAAAGATGCTGGGAAGAACTTCTTCAACAAGAAGTGAATTTAAATTTTAGTAGGAGAAGAACAGAATGAAAATTGAAATTTGTGCCTAATCCACAAGAAGGCTTCCTTCGTGTAAGGCTTCTCTTCTCTCGCCCTTCCCAGTGGATGCCCACCACGGTGAAATTTAGTTTTTCCAACAGCCTTCTTTTGAATCCATTATGTGGTCGATGTTTAGCTGGTTACGTTTAATTTTGCCGCGGCTGCCTCAAGTTGGCCGAGAAGGGATTTGGGCGGTTGCTCAAGCTTGAGATTCGGTCCCTCGATAAAACAACGCGAGCTGCACCAGGCCCTCGTTGTTGAACTGCAGCCGACCGTCACACGCCCTCTTCCACAGTTTCTCGACCAAGCCTCTCCCCTCGTCCAAGCATCCCGCAATCGCGAAGGACCACAGTGTATTCACAACGTCCTGCACGTTTCCGTCTCTAACGAATCGTCCGTGCTGAGCCCTGCTTTTAATTCCCCACATTTTAACTTCTCAATCTGCCTGATCAACGTTTTCCGCCGAGCCCTGAACTTCTTCCCGGTCCTGATGTACGAGTTTGTGGGTGGGTGGGTGGGTGGGTGCAATCTGAGCGAGCGGAGCGAGCGACGAAGCGCATTTTGTGCAAGTGGACTGAATTGAAACTCCATCGTATGGAGGTTTTAGACGCGATGAATTGAACACGGGGGGGGGGGAGGGGGTTGTTCAGGGACGGTCAAAAGGGGGCATGTGGAGGGCAAGGTGAAAATTCCAAAAAAACTAAAAAAAAAGCGAAGCACTGGATCGACCGTAACTCCAACGCACAACGCTTTTTGAAGCTCAAATTTGGACACGGGGGGGAGGGTGACCAGGCGCATCTTTTAATGCAAAGGTTTTGTTCAGGGATGGTCCAGATCAGGGGCATGTGGAGGGCAAGGTGAAATTTCCAAAAAAAACTCAAAAAAAGGCGAAGCACTGGATCGACCGTAACTCCAACGCACAACGCTTTTTGAAGCTCAAATTTGGACACGGGGGGGAAGGTGGCCAGGCGCATCTTTTTGCACCTCATCGTGGTACGGTAGCGTCTTGCGGAAACCAACCAAGAACTTGATCACGTCGCCAAATCCGCAGTTCTTGAAAATGCTTGCTGTCTACTCGGAGGTACAGAAATGTCTGTACCAAATCCACCTGCAGGTAAACGACGAGCATCAAGCTGGGGTGACTTGGGAGTTAGAAATTATAAATGTCATAAATTACTGGGAGGAGAAGTTTGAATAGGTCTGCTCACCTCGCGAATCGAGTCGTGTCCGAAGCTCTCAGTGAAAAGGCTTGCGCGCCCTCTAAAGCGAGGATCGACGATACTTGAAGAGCCACGCTCTGGGCAACAACGCCAAACTCGTGTGGATCCTCGAGACTCATCATCATGGCAGCTCCTGCGGATGAAATGAAACAAAAGAGGAGGACAAAGTAGTGCGCGTTTTGGCGGATGAGAGGGTTGTTCTCATTCTATTCCTTGTCGAGAGGCTTGACCCGAGCTAGCAGGTAGATGACAACAAAGATGAAATAGAGGCTTGCTAGGGAACCAATGAGTTCTCCAAGGCTGAAGCCCAAAAGGAAATCTAATCCCCCAAAAGCAGATACGAGGAGGATTTCTCTGCTGCTGGAGATGTGGACTTGGGTCGGCAGCGCGTGCTTGAGGAAAAGCAGTACCAGTAATCTTGTGGGATTTCATCATTGTACAAAATAAATAAGAACATGTACCCAGTCCCTAGGATAACCGCGAGAGACAGAGCCATAAAGAATATTTCTCCAGTTTGATGTCGTTCAACACCAACATGTGTTCCGCTTCTGGTGATACTCCGAGTAAGGCGATCACCCCGATGATCGCCCTTCGGCCACGACAGACTGACCACCTGATACCCATCGTTAGGTGTTGAAGGGGGGGAGGAGGTCATAACTGTAAGCGCGAGGGTTACAGGGGGAGAAGTAACTCCTGCAATATATAGGAGGGGAAGCACGTCTGCAGTTCCGACCCGAAGTTTCTCGGAGCTGAAAGTGTTGGTGAAGATCTTGTGGGAACTGTGTGGAGTTGGAATCCAGCCGGGGTTGGTGTGGAGGACAGGAGGGACGGTTGGAAGCAGCAGTACCCAAGTATCAAATAGATTTGTTTTGGACTATGCTATTAGTCGGGTGTTTTTGTCACGTACGTAGCACACAGGGTGACAGGATAAAAAAATAAAATTTTTAAAGATTCTCCAACTCTAACCACAATTCGCAGAGCTTTGTGTAGTAGCTTACCGTCCTCGTACTGACTGTCATCCAGTTCGATACTTGAAAAGTGTGTTGTGCTGATCATTCATTCAATCCAGCACCTTCTTCTTTCCAACAGCAACATATCCCAGCCAGTTTTGCCCAACATGAACCGCCGTCGTAGAGCAACTGCACCCGCACCATCTCCTCAATCGAGAAGAAGAAAATCAAGCGTGTTGGAGATCTTTGCTAGTCAGCTACAGCAATCCCAGTCCCCGACTCCGGAGATCTTGTCTTCCACATCCTCTATGAAGAATTATTCAGAACTACCTACGTTAAAGGAGCGAATCAGTCGAGCGCTACGAGTCTTTAAGAGGGATATCGAAGAAGAGTTTGAGAAGGAGGGGGCGAGGGATATGACCAGCGATGATTTGAAGGAGTTTGTGAACGCCCAAAAGGCTCTGGGCTTCTCTTCGGGTGAGTGCGAAGAGCTGTTGTGCGAGCTCGCCACCAAGCTGTTCAACGAGAAGCAGGGGGTTGACACGTTCAAGGCGTTGAAGGTTGTGGGGAAAACGTTTGTGTCGTACTTTGACTTGGTCACGGATGTGATGGTGTTTTTGGAATTGCTGAGGAAGAATTTGACAATGGCGGTGGTGCAGGGAGTGACGTTGGGCTTTTCTATGGTATTGCAGAGCTTGCTGAGTTGGTTGCTGGGACAACCAATGTTGGTGGCGCTGTCAGGACTGCTCGGTTGCAAGCCGGTGATCGAGGCGTGGAGGGACGCGACAGATGCGAAACCGTACCAAAACCAGAAGGGGCCGAATAGTTTTATTCTCGCCATGAGTCGCATTTTGGAAATCACCACTGAAGCAATTCCACAATCGGCGATACAGTCGGTCATCCTCCTTCTCTTCCCTGACCAACGGACGACAGTGCAGATGGTTTCCCTGTTTGCGTCCTTTTTGACGACGGGATTCACCGTCGCCTTTGCCGATAGGGATGGTGACACCGGCAAATACCAAAGGAAAGCCCACCCGAAACTTAATGGTTACGTTCCCTTCACGAACGGCAACGTACAAGCCTTCTTCTCGGTAATCTTCTTCACGACCTACACTATGGCAAAGATGTTTGCCCTCTCCCTCTTCATTGCCACCTCCTCTTCCGCCATTTGGACTGTCGGGATGTTGGGTTTGGAATTCCTCGGGCTCTTGATTTGGCGAATGCAATGGAAGAATTGGAGATTTCCTGCTAAAGGATTGGACGGAGCGGTTATGGGTTTACTTGGGCATCTTATTTTGTACATCTGCCTTGTCGCCGCACCCTTTCCAATAATACGATTTCCCGGCTACCTAACTCCCCGAATCTACGTTGGAGGACAACTCTACATGTTGACAATCAACTTTGCCATTGTCGTTGTGTGCTTCCGCATATTCAACGGCAGTGACTTGTTGGAGGAAACCCACGCGTGGCTCATGTTGTCCACAACAACCCTCCTCTGCCTTGTTTCGGGGGGGATTTCCTTCTACTACGTCCCCCAAAGCCACAAACACAACTTCTACAGGCAAAAAAGTATAAACAAATTATAGAACAGTACGTGTGGGAGGAAAAAATGTTTGTTTTCGACAACAAGCACCGCGAGTGGACGGGACACGAGGCGGTACGGGCGTTCTTGCCCCTTTTTTGGTCGCTTCGATACCTCCCGAAGGAAAAGCTGGTAGAACTGTACAAGAACCGCTGGGCGGATTGGTGCGAAGACCCTCCAGAGTGGTTCGACGGCGATTTCAAGGCATTGATTCCCAGAGAGTTGTTGGTTGGTGTAGACGAGAGGCTATGGGGAGGCGAAGGTGAAGGTGAAAACGAGGAGGAAGACGAGGAGGAGAATAACCGTAACCGTGATGCGGGGGAGAGTGGCGACGTGTGAAGAACAACAATAGAAGTTGAAAATGAGTGTGCAATGCTAAACTAATAGAGGTCAGGGGAGAGGTCAGGGGAGAGGTCAGGGGAGAGGTCAGGGGAGAGGTCAGGGGAGAGGTCAGGGGAGAGGTGAGTGGAGAGGTCAGGGGAGGGGAGGGGAGAGTACTCATTAGCAAATGACGGACAAATGCGACTGAAAAAATAGCCTTTTTTCGGCGAATTTAAGGTCTCCGAAAACGACTTGCCCCGCGCAGCGGCCCCCGGAGGGCCCCCGGAGGGACGGGGCAACCTTCGAACCCCACACAAGCTAGGTGAGTGGAGAGGTCAGGGAAGGGGAGAGGGGAGAGAGCACAGCAAATGACTGACAAATGCGACTTCTTTGTATTTCACACCACCTTCCTGGACTTTCACAGGTGTCGAGTTGTGGTTTGCCATGTCTGATCAGTTATGCGGCGTTGATCAACTGTGTGCTCTCGTATTCCTCGCGAAGAAACGGGATCGCGAGGGAACACACGCCAGCCAACACAAAACATTCAGCATATATCGCAAAGAGTTGCTCGCGCATGGTCGACGAGCGACCAAGTAATACGAGGAGCAGAGACTCCGCGCAGATGCAGGGGTTGAGCCACAGCAATAAGACGAGAAGGTACGACTGCATCGTCACCACCGACCCATACATCACGACGCACGCGACCCCAGCGAGCTACTGGCGCTAGGTGAGTGGAAAAGCCGAGCGCAGCGGAGAAGGGGGGTTTCGGGGGTCTCCCCCGACACAATTTCTTAGTAAATTCCACACCTCAAAAACTTACACATCCACCCATCCCTCCTGCGCCTGATTCGCCGCCAACTACTTTCTCCGCCTCCTCCGCCGCCAACTGCACCTTCCTCCGCCGCAAACTTATTCACACACACAGCAATACAACTGAAGATGGAAAGGAGTAAAACATTTAAACAAACATAGATTCTACTAATCAACTTGTTTCACGCTCCTCAAACAATTTCTTGTCAGCCTCAAAGGCCAGCCGCATTATTGGATGCCGCTCCACTTCCTCCATGTCGCGGAGGCACTTGGCAACATTGTACCTGAGCGTATGGAACTCACTGACGGGAATCTCAAACGTTTTTATTTTGCCATCACTCAGCGTCATCTCAGCCAAAATGCTCGGCTTGAAAACCTTGCTGAGCGAGTCCGTGGAGATTGCCACGTCTACCCGCCAGCGGAAATTAGACAGGGAAGGAGGTTTAGGATTGATCGTTCTGGCATGGTCCTCAATGGAGAATCTTGCATTTCGCAGCGCACTGACCAAATCCTTGACGAAATCTTGGGGGAGCATCATCTGTTCCAAATCTTTGGTGACTATTGTGAGCTTGGTGCGGGCGGACACCGCCTTGCCAAGGATGACCACGACAGCTGTTACTAGCTTGCTGACGGCAGCATGGTCCCAGTAGGGGTCAGGGGTGGAATTGGAAGTGGAAGTGGAATTGGAATTGGAATTGGGGATGGAGTTGACAAGCTCATCTATGTCAGAAATCTTGATCGATTTGGAATCGCCAATTGAATCGTTGTGCTGGAGGGCTGTGATGGCTAGCTTGATCGAGGAACGGAAGAGTGTGGTGGGGACGGGGGTTGGTGCGGAGGCGAACAGAGGGGGCAGGAGCTTGACACAGGACGGAATGGTGGGCGAGAAGAACGTTGTTGAGTCTAGGCCATGAGGTACTTGGGACAGAATTTTCACAACTTGGTTCTGTATCTTGATTACAGAGCCTGCCTTCTTCCATTTGTTGGGGGCGGGGTTGGGCATGGTTGTGTGTGTGTGTGCGTTGTGTGTGTTAAATCTGTTCTTGCAAGGAATAATTTTTTGTTTTTTTGATTTTTTGTTTTTTTGATTTTTTCTAAATTTAAATTTATATTTTTTATTTTTTAGCCAAGCATAGGAAATCTTGCCATTCATTTGCATACATTTCCATGATTTGCTATAGCATAGGCTATTAGACAGAACCTTCCTAACTTTTTTATTTCGAAGTTAGCAAGCAGTGATTGTTAACGTCCAGAACAAGAAGTTTTTTGAAAGTTTTTTAGAGAGAACAACTGAAGATGCAAGGTCCTAGTTAAAGATTTCATAACTTTAA
Source organism: Parmales sp. scaly parma (assembly GCA_030267985.1). Taxonomy (NCBI): domain Eukaryota; class Bolidophyceae; order Parmales; species Parmales sp. scaly parma. The sequence goes on along the minus strand of BRYC01000249.1, from coordinate 437 downwards.
AACATCAATCATAAGAAATAAATCGCTATGAGATTCCCTCAAATTCAAACTCAAACCCACATTATGGAAGTAGTTTGTAGCAGAGGATCACATCTGAGAACCTGTTTTTTTTTAATATTTATGACATGATGCTCAACAGACTTGGTCGAAGCTGCAATTGGGTCACAATGCAGTTGAATGGTGGTGAACGAGGGCATGAAGGTGTTATCGTTGTGCGCTTGCTCTTGAAGGGGTAGCCGGAGAACAAGGTTTCGCTCATGAGCGAAAAAAACAAACAAACGAAACCACAACAACAACCGGCAATAGCAATAGCAGCAACATGTTGCAGCAATAACAGCAATAATTGTAACTGTTCACCACCTGACGTCAGGTCTAGAGCAGAGCGAACTTCACATGGTGAATCGGACTAAATGTCGCAGGATTTCTCGCTCGCACTT
>BRYC01000248.1:42738-57993 GCA_030267985.1 Parmales sp. scaly parma | reverse complement strand
ACGAATTCAACACGCCGAACCGAACCTTTAAGGACGGTGATGATCCCACCTGGACGGCAATTAGGGTGTCCCCATTTTTTTTTTTTCTCAGGCCAGGCTGAGGCCAGGCCAGGCCAGGCTGGCCAAAATCGGCCAGCCTGGCCTGGCATTTTAAATAGGCCAGGCTAGATGCTTCTCCGTCAACCAGTTAAACAAATGTCGTCTAATAACCGATGTTATGCACTTAGCGTGCGAGAGGTTAATTTTTTGGAGCTCGTAACGAGCTGCACATGACGGCCATCATCATGTATGTTTTGGGTAACAGTCACATTTCTTACCAGACCATCAACTATTTGATCCTCGGAGTGAGCTGCACTGGCACGCTCCTCGTCATATATGTAAGGTCTGTTTACCTTAGACGATCCTCGGAGTGAGCTGCACAGGCACGCTCCTCGTCATATATGTAAGGTCTGTTTACCTAAAGACGAATAAGTATATAAAAAATCCTTTTGACAATTATCAAAATCAAAAACAGATCTTCTTCTCCTCAAGTCGCATGTCAACATCCTCCTTGCTTAGCCGGTAAATAATTCTGCTCGCAACAGTTGTTGGATCCCCCCTCCCTCCCCTCCTTCGTCCTTTATTTTTGCCCACAATCAGCATGGCGTTTTTGTCCTCCTCCTTGCTGTTCAGCTTCTTCAATATGTGCTTGATCGAGCTCTCCTGCGTTAGTTAGAGGAATTGAGTGGGTTAGTTTTGTGTGCGCGAAGCGAGCCAGCAACAGCATACACACTAGTTGTGGCTCGTCTTCCTCAAGGCTCGCTCGCTCACCTCTAGCAACTTGTCCCCCCCCGCTCTCTTCCCGAAGCTGTTCTTCGAGCTGATGTGGAACTTGTTGTTCTTGGTGTTGGAAGCGATGAATTTATCGTTGCGCACGTCGCCGTGGTCCAAGGAGTCCTCGTCCTCGGACGTTTTCATGAATCTGCGTAATAGAAATATTTTCAAAATGAGACGAATGCCGATGTTAGTGGGGGGAAATATTCAATGCAATGCAATGCAATGCAATGCAATGCAACGCAACGCAACGCAACGCAACGCAACGCAACGCAACGCAACGCAACGCAACGCAACACACACTCTCTCACTCACTCACGTTCTAAAATCCGGCACGACGACCACCGCATCGTTTTCCATGTTGAGCTCAATTGCGGCCTCGTTCCGCTTTCGAAGGCGAGGCTGGAAGTTCGTCATACTTAGCATGTCGCTCTTCCCCTTTTTTCTGCTCTGCTTTCTGCCTCTACTAGAATGGATGTTCAAGATGCTTCCGAGCGGATCATCGCCATTGCCGTTGGCGTTTCCCTCATCTTGATGATGATGTTGATGTTGATCCTCGCCCCCCCCCTCTTCCTCTCCCCCCCTCTCCAAACTCCCATCCGCGACAATACTAACCTTCCCATCCTCCCCAAAAACAATATTGGCCGGATCAAGCAAATCGTCAGCATCAATAACAACGTTCCCATCCTTATCCACCTGTGGCGCGGTCGACTTGGGCTGCAACGCCATCGGCGTCCAAGGGTCGCTCAAAACCCCCTTGATGTTCCGCCTGACGTCGGCGGAGTAACCGGTTTGGTGGGTGAGGTTTGAGCGGACGCTTCGGGATGAAATTACCGAGGGTTGCTCCGACAATTGGTTGTTGTTGTTGTTGTTGTTGTTGTTGTTGTTGTTGCTGCTGCTGCTTCTGTTACTGTGATCCAATATCGTCCTAAAAAAATTCCTCACCCAAACCTCCCTCCCATCTCCACCTCCACCTCCCTCATTCCCTCTCCCACCCTCCTCATCAGCGTCAAAATCAAAATACCCCCCCCACAAATCCCCCAGCGAGAACATGAGCAAAACGAACCTGAAATAACTCACAGACGACCTCCCCCCCCCGTCGATCTCGTACTCGTGAGACCCTTGGGACAGCGCGTCCTTCTGCCACCGCGTTGGCGGTTGTTGTGGCGCCTTTGTTGTCGTTGTCGTTTTCGTTGTCGTTACTGTCCGTGCCAGTTGGTTCCGTCTGTTCCTCCGACTGTGCTCGCGAGAGGGGGAATTTCCTCGACAGTGCTCAGCGCGACTTACATTTATATTTCGACACTGCGTTTCCACCCGCTCAATCCTAGCACTCAGCTTAAGATGACACCGAGTGCTCCCCCCCCTCGTCATTGCGACAAAGCTCTTCCGGATACCTCCCTTGCCCTCGCAGCCAACGTACAGCGACCTCGCTTGTGCAGTAAACGACGCAACTAGCTCATGTGAGTTATCGTACTTAACGTTAACGAGAGTCAGCGTAACACGCTCGTCCTCGTCCCCCCCTTCTTGCAACCCCCTCCCTCCCCCTCCTCTTCTCGCCGGCACCTCCACCTCAACCCTCGCCTCGAAGCTCGCCTTTCCCCTTCCTTTGTTCTCCCCCCTGCTCAGTTCCTTCGCCCTAACGACCTTCGGAGCACCACCGAACGCTTTCACGACGATCGCCCCGCCGCCCCCCCCCGCCAGGTAGCTAAGATCTATGTCGCATAGTTCGTGGATGTGCAGCATCAAGACACGTGTTGTTGGTGTTGTTGGTGTTGGTGGTGCTTGTGGTGTTGGTGTTGCCCTCGTTCGGTGGTTTGTCGCAAGGTTCACTTCTGGGAACAACCGCCCGTTTCCGTTTCCGTTACCCCTTTGAGACAGCTCCTCGAGACGACTGACGAGCACCGAGACGACCAGACTCCTTAGCGTTAGGAACTCGAATTTAGTCATGCTCTTCTCAGGCGCCGCCCGTGCGTGTTTGCTTTTGGTTCTGCTTTTGCTTCTGCCTTTGCTTCTGCCTTTGCTTCCCCCTTTTCCCTTTGGCCCCATATTCTCGCCCTTATTATCGTCCTTATTCTCGCCCTCGTCCTCCTCGTCCTCCTCGTCCTCCTCGTCCTCCTCGTCCCCGACAGTGCTCGCCCATGACCCCTCGGCCGAGCTCGCGTCGTAGATCCTCCTGAGCAGGTCAACGCATCTCGGGCTGAACCTCGTCCGATCGACCTCATTCAGCCTCCGGGCGTAGTCGACACACGGCCGACCGTCCCCTACAAGGGGGGAGTAGGAGCATTTGCGAGGAGACAGCGGCAGCGACAGCGGCACGGAAATCTCACCACCAAAGTCGTTGTCGTTGTCGTTGTCGTTGTCGTCGCCGTCGCCGTCGCCGTCGTCCCCCTTCCCATTCCCCTTCCCCGCGTCATCAACCAGCTTCCTCAACCGTCTCACGTGGACCCTAGCATCCGCCAAGGCCAAGGCCGCAACCCCGTCCTTGCTGTCCTTGCTGTCCTTGCTGTCCTTAGCGAGTGCTCGCAGCTTGTCGTACGTGTGGAGGCTGAACACCTCGGTAGTTCCTATCACTCCTGCGGGAGGATACGGCAATAGAGAGTGGGCGGGAAGGTAGTGCGACGAGCTACCCTGGGAGCTACCCTGGGAGCTACCCTGGGAGCTACCCTGGGCGGAAGCCAAGGGAGGGGGGTGGAAGTTGTTAAACAGCCCTCTGAATGACAGCGTCGCGTTCTGCGCCAAGGAGGAGGAGAGGGCTGAACGCTGAAAGGGGGAGAGGATCCGAGTGGGTGAGCGGGAGGGGGGGGGGGGGCGAGCGGATGTTGAGCTGTTGACGCCGGTGGTGGAGGTCAAGTTGCTCCCGTGGGGGAAGGAGCGGGGAGAGCTGGGCTGGTGGTGCCTGGAGCGGGGAGAGTATAGGGTTGCGGTGCCGGCGGATACTGGCACTATCGATGGGTTGTTTGAGGAAGGATGTGGAGACGAACTGTGGTCTGGAGTCTTGTTGTTGGGGACTGAGATCTGGACCGAGATTGACATGATGACTGATCGAAAGATCTTTGGACGTTAGTTGGAGGATTTGATCAGAGCCTTTTCTATATTCTTCTAAGTACTTGTTTATTGGTTTTGGTGAGGTGAAGAGGCCATCTAACAATAGGGTGGACACGAAATCAGCAAATCAGTTGTAAACTTATTCCTTTCGATTCGATCTGCATATCTGGTAAACCTGATAAAAATAACCTGGTATTTTTTCCCAATCATCCATTCACAACACACACACAGGTTTAACAATATTTACATAAACATATATCTTCCATCTTTTGAAAGTTCCCAGCCTAAAACCAGCTTCCAATCTCCAAAAAGCTTCCCCCCTTCGATAAAATCCTCAGCCAGTTGCATTTTTGCAGTTTTGCCCTCACCCCCTCCTCCCCACTCCCTCCCAATTTATCATATCCTCCCAACCTCCCAACCTCCCACCTCCAACTATAATCAATATCCAAACCCACACCAAACAACCATGCACCAAGGAAAATTCAACGAGGGCCCCTGCCACTCCCGAATCCACAAAACCTGCTGCTGCACCCTCTGCTGCTTCCCCTCCAACGCCCTCCTAACCCCCCTCCGGAAGCTCGTCTCCAAGAAGAAGCGGCGCTACGCCAAGGACGGGTTCAACCTCGACCTCACGTACATTACGCCAAGGATCATTTGCCACGGGTTTCCGGCTGTGGGGGTTGAGCACCTGTACAGAAATCCGAGGTCGGAGGTTAGGCGGTTTCTGGAGGAGAAGCACGGGGGGCGTTACAAGGTGTTTAATTTCTGCTGCGAGCCTGGGCGAGGCTATTCTCCCAGCGAGTTCGACGGCCGGGTAGAGCGGTACCCTTTCAGGGACCACGGCGTGCCCCCCTTGGACACAATTTCCCAGTTCTGCAACTCTGCGAAGCAGTGGCTCGACGCCGACCCGAAGAACGTCGTGTCGCTGCACTGCAAGGCCGGGAAGGGGAGGGCGGGGATCATGACCTGCTGCCTTCTGGTTAGAACCGGCTTTAGGCAGAGTGCGCTGGAGGCGATGGAGTATTATGATAGAACGAGGGTCACCAATGGGAAGGGGCTCACTGTCACGAGTCAGCGGAAGTTCGTGTTGCTGTACGAGCGGTTGTGGAGGGACGTGTGGGAGTTGCCCAAGGCGATGGACATTGGAAAGAGCCCGACAGAAGATGCGCCCGGAGACCGGTATCCCCTCCCTTCCAAACCCTCCATGGACGCAACCTCGTTAATGATCATCGACTTGCCAAAGTGCTTCCGAAAGAGCAAGTCCACCCAATTCCAGTTCAAGGTGGTGAACGGCACAACGAGCGAGAAGTTCGATTTTGAGGAGGCGGGGAAGAGCGACGTGGGGGGGGCGGACACGGTGTTCTTCGTCAAGGCTAGCATCAAGGACAACTTTGCCATACAGCTCTGGGGAATTGACAAGAAGAAGATGACGAGTTTGGGCGGGCTGCTCAGCCTGGGGAAGGGGAAAAAAAAGTTCAAAATTGCGGAAATGTGGTGCAACGTGAACTGGCTCAAGCTGGCCGATGACCAGACGTTTTTTGACTTCCCCGTGGCGGAGCTCAACGTGAAGAAGAAGTGGAGGAAGAAGATCGGGGGGGAGAGAATGACGCTGAGGCTGGGGTTCGGGGAGGACTACGAGAGGAACCACAACAGGACGAGGAGCTGCTTCGAGGGGTCGCACGCGACTATAGGGAGCGTAAGCGTGAGTGAGTACGGGGGGGAAGATATCGGCGATGTAGAAATGCAGCTAGTGGCCAAACTGGACACAGAGTTTTCGGTGAATTTGTAAATGAGGTGTTTGGTTCATTTCGTATTTTGTTGCTAAAATAAATGTGAAATGTTTTGTTCTATTTAAGGTTGCTATATCAATTTGCATCAAGTCCTTTAATTAGCTGCCGTCGGTCTTCTCTCATTTGCGAGATCAATCCAGCCGCCCGTTCGTTCTCCTCCCGCAAGCACTTGAACAATAAACCCGCCAGTGCACCGTTCCCCTCGCACAGCCCCCCCGCCAAGGCCAGCTTATCTGCGCTTAATTTCATCAGCGATTTCCCGTTCAGCTGTTTGTCCAAGTTCCTCAGGCAGGAGACGAATGCTCCGTTTTTACGCTTGCTTAGCCATTTCCTTATTGTTGCGTTGTCCCAGTCTTTGACTGGGTTGGGAGCAAAAATAGGTTAGTCGCCTCGCACTCTTCTTCTGACTTCACAAGGCTCGCTCGCTCACCTTGCGCAACAGCTGAGAAGTAGTTGCCTTCTTTTCCGTTGCTTTTGCTCGCCCCAGCCCCCCCCCCCACCACGAACCCCCCATCCGCACTCCCAGAATTAAAGCCAACCTCCAGGCAACTTTCTCTAATCAACCCTTCCATCCCAACCAACCGCGCAACTGTCTTCAACGTCTCCATCGTGTGCTCCGTGTCCGTCGCGTTCGGCGCGGCCGTCGCAATGATCGACAGACGGGCTTCTTCTCGTTCGAAACTCTCGCGAAGAATCTTCGTGAGTAGGCTGCGAGAGTGGGTTAGTTTAGTAGTACGCTGGACAGTCCCTGAACCACCTTCTCGCACGAAAAGATGCGCCTGGCCGAACCCGCCGCCGTGATCAAATATGGGCGTCTGAAACCCCCATACGATGGGGTTACGGGTGATTCAGTGATTCGCCTTTTTTTGAGTTTTTTTTAGTTCTACACATTGACCTGCAGATGGCGTGTTTTGGACCGTCCCTGAACAACACCCTTGCTCAAAAAGATGCGACTGGCCGAAACCGCCACCGTGTCCAATTACGAGCGCCTAAAACCTCTATACGCTAGAGTTACGGTCGATCCAGTGATTCGCCCTTTTCTGAGTTTTTTTCGCTTCGCTTCGCTCGCAGCTCGCTCACCTGTTGCGGTAGGGAACGTAGTCGCGCCTTTTGCTGCCCTCACTTCTGGCTATTGCGTTCTCCGTCCTAAATCTTATGCACTCCTTTAACGCATACAAACTTGCGTTAATCTCGGCCGATTCGCGCTGCCTCTCCACATTGTGGTACAAACTGTCATTCCTTCTTTCGCTCCCTGCACAGTCGATCATCGTCAAGCACCCTCGCTGCGTCTTCGTGTTGTCGTCCAATATCACGTTAACGGTAATTTGTAGGACCGCGTGAGACCGGCTGCTCGTTCCGTTGACGTCGGTTGATTCCGTTGCCCTCCTCGATTTGCCCTTGCTAATGTACTTGATCATGTCCTCTGCGCACTTGATCCTCAGCTCGTTGGCACCTTTCCAAATCACACGCCCGGTCCTCTGCGCATCATCCTCGTCCTCAAGCATGCCCAAACCTCCCATGTAGCTGTTACCCTCGTTCTCGGTCATTTGGACGGAAATGATGAACGAGTCGAGCATCGGGCCGAAAATTACGTTTGGGTCTACCCTCATTTTGCCACTTTGTAGCTGCTGAGCCAGCCACTGGTTTCTGCACACCTCTCTCTGCGCCGAGCGAAGCGAGATTTTGCGCATTTTTAATGGATCAGGGGGGAGGCAAGAGAGCCAAAGAATTGAGAAAAAATGTTAGTTTAGTAGGGGCTCGTTATATATATCGTCCTCATCAAGGCTCGCTCGCTTCGCTCGCTCACCTGATTCAACTGATTCAAAGTGCGTAATTTTTCCTTGTTAACGCTGTCCAACCACTCCGGCAGCTGCTTGCTTAACTCGTGCAGTTTCTTCTTCTTTTCTTTTCCTTCCTCATTCGTGGGAGTGCAATTTTTGCTGCGCCGAGCGAAGAAGGTGCGAAGGGGTTAGTAGTGGCTCGCATTCTCGTCTGTTCACTAGTTGTGACTAGCTCGCTTCGCTCGCTCACCTACTGAAGAAAGTTTCACACTCGTCCCCGCTCATAAAAGCCACCCCATTTTTACTCATGTCGTCCCCCAGCCGAAGGTAGCCCTGCCCCTTGCTCTTGAACTGCGGCGCCATGCTCCTTGTCTTCTCCCTCTGCGGGAACCAGTGGCCGTCGCACTGCGGATCGAGGATAACATCAACTCTCGAGTCGCAGCCCTTGAAGAAGTCCTCGACGCTCATGACCGCCCCCTCCCCGCTGAGTTGAACCCCCTGGTCGAGGGGCATCTTGAAGTCGACGATCTCGTCCCCGTTCTGCGCCGAGCGAAGCGAGACGAATTGATGGGTTAGCTTAGTAGTGAATATGGGTGGTTTTAGCCTTTTCCGATCGTTCGCTCACTCACCTCCCTCACCCTCGTCTCCACCCTGCCTTCCCCGTGCTGCACGTTGTAGCCGACCAAGTCCTCGAACATGAGAAACTCAGTTCCCCTCTCGCACTCGAATTTCAGGTTGCCGGCCGTGGCGATGGTGCCAATGACGATCCGGGAAGCCTTCAGCGATGGGTCCAACTGACTGTCTTTCGTCTCTATCATGCACTTCATGTTCTTGCCGGTCACCTTGGGGCCCAGGAGGGGGTTGTCGTGGATGATCCACAGGTTGTTGGGGATGGCCACTGCACCTTCCACTTCACCCGCTTCTTCCTCAACCGGTCTCTCGACCTTGAAGCTGTTCATGTCCTCGACAATTCTCACCTCCTCCCCCTTCCTCCGGCCCAGTAGGTCAAAAGCCCGCTTCCCGGCAAGCTCAACGAACTTCATGCTGATGACTGTTTCCTCGCCAATTGCCTCTCCCGCATCTTCAAGCAGCGAGAAGAGCTCGTACGCGACCCGATCTTCGATGCTAGTCATCGTGTATGTTTTCCCGCTGCCTGTCTGCCCATACATGAGAATCGTGCCGATGCCCTGCGCCGAGCGGAGCGCCGAGCGGAACGCCGAGCGGAACGCCGAGCGGAGCGCCGAGCGAAGCGAGGCGCATTACAAATTGGATTGAGTGGGTTAGAATCTCGTCTTCCGCAAGGCTCGCTCGCCAGCAACACCATTATTCACTAGATATAACGAGCTCGCTTCGCTTGCAGACTCGCGGCTCACCTCCCTCTCAACCACATCCTTCACAATTGGACTGGCCACGTTTGCGTATATATCATCGTTCGTTGCGTGCTCGTCAAAGGCGGCGCTGCACTTGTAAACAGTTGGCTTGTGGTGCATTCTCTTCATGTCCGGGTGCATTTGCATGTTGTGGACAATGACCCCGTCCATTTTTTTCCTCTCCCCGCTATTCGCATCGATGCTGACCACATCGTAATCGTTCGCCTTCTTCTCGTAGTCGAAGAGTGGGCGTTTCCGCACGAAAATGGACACGCCGTTCATGCTCCTGTTGTCGAGAATGTTTTCGTCGCGATGGTTGTTGTTGCTGTTAAGGTTCGGGTGCTGCGAGCGGAAGTTTACAAGGCTTTGTTTGAAGTGCATTGAATGCCGGATTCTCGCTGTCTTCTTGTCCAAGTTGCGACGAGTGTCCTTGTCCTCGGTGTTGGAGGTGGAGGTGGAGCTGGTATTGAACTTTGAGTTTTGGTTTTGATTACTGTTTGATCGGCGCTGAACGGACAGTGGTTGGATTTTCTTTTGCTGTGCCGGATATGGTTAGCAGTTGCTGCTCACTTCGCTCGCGGCTTGCTTCGCTCACCTTCTGTTCGACCATGGGAGCCATATTGCCATTGGAATTGCTTTTGGCCGTGAATTTTGATATTTGCCGCCGTGACGACTGGCTTCTTTTGACTTTGACTTTTGTTTTATCATTGTCCTCAATTTCCGGATGTTCCTTTTGCCACAGCTCGTCCTGGGCCATAGCCCGCTCCATTGCAGTTTGAAAGCCTTTTTGTCCAGGTCCTGCGGACGAGGGGCGAATCGGAGTCTCGTCGAACTCGTTGGGTTTTCGAGCTGGAGCTTTTCGCCGTTTTGGAATTTTGGATGATGTGGGTGTTTTTTTCCTTGCGAGAGTGGTTGCCACAGGCGGATTTTTTTTGGCAAAAACGTCGTGGTTCAGCACGCTATCTTTCTCGTCGAAATCCAGATTGAAGCCGGGGCGGCCGTTACTTGAAGCGGACCCCCGCAAGTTCGAGTAAAAGTTCTCGTCAATTTCTTTTTGTTGTTGGATCTTCTCCTCCATTTTGAGCCTCTGGGCAGCCGCGCTTTCCTCGTGCTTCTTGCGCTGGGACTCTTGGGAGTTGATTATTTTATTCTGGGTTCGACCGCGAATCTTGTTGGGGGAAATAATTTTGGTATCGTCCTCCGGCCGAAGCATGTTGTAGAAGTTCTCATCGATAACTGCTTGTTTCTCGGCAGCGGTGAGGGGAGGGGCTGACGGGGGGGCTGATGATGCTGATGATGATGATGATTGTGATTGTGATTGGTGAGCGGGTCGTGGTTGGTGACTTCTTGGTGCGGTAGCGACGGAAGCGGAAGCGGAAGCGGAAGCTGAAGCTGAAGCAAATGAATGTCTATATATTGGGGGAAATGGTTCTGGATCATCGTATTCGGCTTCCAAATCAGCCAATTGTTGACCAGCGTTGTTGTTGGAGTTGAATTCTTGTGCCCAGTCTGGGATAGCCATGTTGATATCGACTTGGACGAATATTTAAATTTTAACTTTTTAAGGTCGTTTTTTTTTTTTAGTTGTTATTATAATATGGCTGCACATGAAGACTCAACGAAACTTGCGGAGCTGCTTCTTGCAAGCATGTCGGAGGAGCGACGACAGGTGGCAGAGGATAGAAAATTGGAACGACTACAAGAGCATGATCAACTTATGGAGGAGCGAAAGCAAGTGGCAGAGGATAGAAGATTGGAAAGACAACAGGCGAAAGAAGAGCACCGTCAAGCTATGCAATTCCTTCAGATGCAGCTAGAACAGCGTGGCGAGGAACAGGCCCAGCGAGAACTAGCTCACCGGGAGGAGATGAAGGAATTGCTATACGAGATCAGAAATGACGCACCACGAAATAATTACAACCCCAGCCAACCCCTCCGAATTACGAACGGGCCCCATGACTCCCCCACTACCAACGAGACTAACGAGACAAATGAAAATTCCATTACTACGACCAGATCGACAGAACAGCAGTGGAAAAAGGTGGCAGAGGGCTTGTGCGAATTCAGATCGAGCAACCACAAAAGCAACATCCATCATGTATCACGAATCTTCTCTGAGAACGCAGCCTACCTCAGTCCACTACTAGCCACCTGCCCCAAAATTATCATCATTCTATCCCACGTTTTGTCCAATGCACCAACCCTGAAGCAAAACAATGCCAAGGTGAGCGCCGGGAGCGAGGCGGCTCGTCTACGGGAACTTACAGATGAAGAAGCAGCACATCTGGGGAAATCCTTCCGGAAGCATCTACTCGCAAACAAAGAGTTCTCCGTGTCTGTGGACGCTTGGCGCATGGCCAACCCAATCCTCCAGGCTCTTTTTACATTCAACTGTTTCGAGCCAATCATGATTGCAATCGCGAAGAAATTGCTGGTCGCGAGCTATGGCGGTCTTGCCAAGCGAGTTGCGCTTGGTGCATTTTTGAGCGTTTCAGACATGATCACGGATGTATCCGTTATCGTTCAATATTTCAGCGAAGGAAAGGACGGCGCAGCGTACAGCTTGATAGCCATGATGGCATCGTCGATGCTCACTCAGCTTTTGGTCGTTGCAGGCCAGAACGTAAAGAAGGGCCGGTCAGTTTTATGTCGGGAATGTCTCTATGTGGTGACGTTCCTCAAGCCTATGGTCGACGCCTACAGGGTTGCTACCGGTTTAGAAGATGATGAGCTTGCGGTTTCTCCCCTTGCCGAGATGGGGTATTCCAAATCATGCGAGCTTGCGTGCGAGGCGGTGCCGGGTCTAATTCTGCAAATCTTCATTCTCCTGACGAGCTCAACAAAATCACCGCTCCTCCTCGTATCCATGGCGGTGTCGACGCTGACTACGGGTTTCACATCAGCAATGCTTAGCTACGATATGGACGTTTCTATGGATCACCGTAAGAAAATTCCCGAGTTTTATGGATTCATTGGAGACACACCATTCCTGCGAGGGGCAACCTTCATAGTTATGATTTTGCTAGCCTCGCTCCACAACCTAAGCAAGACAATCGGAATTGCGCTCTTGATGGTGGTTTCAACGCAGGTGACGATGCTGGTGTTGGCAGGGGAGATGGTAATGTTTCACCTAGTTAAGCTCATGCGAAGAGACTTCACATCTTTCGTTCCCGGTCTAGAGGGGGGATTGAGATGCACATGTGCAGTTTTTCAACACACAGTGGTGAAAATTTTGGTTGATTTCACTGGCATGATTCACTTCAGAGGCTCGAAAATCGTGGGAGGTTATTTGTGGGCAACGTTCACGATTGAGGCTCAACTGCTGCCGTTCGTGGCATTAGAAATTTACCGACAGAGCGAGGGAGTCAACGAAGATGATTTAGAGATGGTGGAATCAGTGTTGTTTGTTCTTTTAGGGAGTTGGGTTTGTAGCGTTGTGGCCTTCGCAGCAATGATCAAACGCGAGTACTGGCACACCTTCATCGGCACACAGACGGGGTGGCAAATGGTGATCGCAACGTACGAAAAAACTGACGACCCGTTCCAAAAGATGAACGCGATCTTCACGAACCACATTAGCATGAGCCAGCGGATCAAGAAGGACGTGATAAAATACATGGCGGTGAATTGGGAGCTGTGGGAGGCTGACGAGGACAACACCTGGTTCACGCCCGGTTTCATTGAAAAAATACCCTCGGAGTACATCCCGGAGCGCAAGGTTGCCGAGCTGGGGGGGGTTCAGAGGAGGAGATCGAGTGTGGGGAGTGTGAGAGAGTTTGTGAAGTTGATCAATAATTAATTTCTACATTCTCTTCAGCACCCTTATTCCTAAAATATCCCGCATGACCACCTCGATAACTCCCTTCTTTTTTACCAGTTTAAGAAGTTTTTACGAGTGAAAATAATTGTTTCGTCCACAGTCACTGCAAATCTTTACAAGAAGAAGAAAAAATATATATCTTCTCAATTTATTAACCACACTCGTGAACCCCTCTCCGCCCCCTACATATATGGTGGGCTACAAGGCATTCGTGAAGTGCATCTGTGGAACAGCAAGCTTGCCAGAAGACATAACCCTCCAATCTGGGGCAGGACCTGATGAGGATGCAGTTGGTTTCCTGCATAAAAGAGGGGGTGGGAAACACGCGACAATTTGGCAACAACGACTGTTCGTCGTAAAACGAAGCTCAATGTACTACTATAAATCACGCGATGACATATCGCCGAAGGGCGTCATCCGCCTGATGGGCTGTTCCTACTACATCGTGAAGGCCGCCACTGACAAGAAGAACCACTTTCGGATAAAGCACCCCTCCTTCAAGACTAGAGAGCTGTCCACGCAGACTGAAGATCAACTAACGCTCTGGGAGGTCGTGATACAAAAGGCAATAGGTGAGTGAGCGAAGCTATTCGAGCCTTGGGGAAGACGAGCATACTCGCGATGGATCTCGCGAAATGGCTGCATTCATAATGGTTACATCCACTACAAACACTAACCCTCACAAATTCGTGTGCTCGCTTGGTTCGCTCGTGCTTCATTAAAAATGCGCCTCGCTTCGTTCGGCGCAGCTGATGCAAGGGAAAATTGTGAATTCTGCGGCTGGCTTTTCAAGAAGGATAAGAGCGGCAAACGCAGCTGGAAGAGGAGGTACTGCGTCATCACGAGTGTTGATCGGAAGCTGCGCTACTACGAGGACCCGGACGATCTGGTGGAGAAGGGCACCGTCAACTTGCTTGGGGCAAAGTTTGAGATGAAGGTTGATGGCAAAGACAAATCGAAAAGCCTTTTCAGCATCACGACGCAGCAGGAAACGCGGCAATTCTACACAGAGGCTGGACTCTTGGAGTGCAAAAGGTGGCAAGCCTCGGTTGAGAAGCAGGCAGGGGCGGAAGCAGAAGCAGAAGCAGAAGCAGAAGGGGGCGAAAATAGCAGCAACAATAAAAAAAACGGTAATGGCAGCAAGGCCATGGCGGGCTACCTCCACAAGAAGGGAGGGGGCACATCAATAATCTCGCGGAAAAACTGGAAGAGGCGGTACGTGCGGTACGACAACGAATTGCGCATATTGAGCTGGTACAGCAGCGAGTTGAGCAAGAGCAAACTGGGGGAGATGACCACACACACCACCGTGCCGGCCAGTGATATGGGGCTTGGGAAGTACAACCACACCTTCAACGTGAGAGGGATTGAAAAGGGGGGGAAAGATAGGGTGATGCAGTTTCGGGCGGAGGATTACGAGGTTATGGAAATGTGGTTGGAAAAGCTGAACAAGTAATCTATAGAAAAATGTAACCTTAGTAGAAACTAGAAACTAGAAACTAAAATGTACAAATCTAATCGAAATACGCCCCCTCGTCGTTCTCCCCATCCCACACAAATGTTTTCCCATTCGTAGTAGGCTCCTCGGCAGCTTGAAAATGCTCCGGGGGAGGAGGTCCAAGGCCACTGTTTATTTTCCACAACTTTACATTCGCTGGCGCTGACTTCGACCTGGGCTGAAGCTTGTTTATGTATTCACTTTCTATATTAGCAACGGATGCAATGATTTCCTGCTTGATCGATTCGTATTCAGCTCTGTCGGGATAAGGGCTGCTCGGCGGGTTCCCAAACTTCTTTAGCAATTTTAAGCGAGGAATTCGTTGGGGATCTCTCGCGAGCTTCCCCCCTCGACGGCAAGTGTTGAAGGCCTCAATGAGCAAGTTTCGCCCCTTCTCGTCCTCGTCCCCCACAGCAACCGAGCCACTGCGCTTAATTTGGGAGAGGACGTGGCTATCCCGGGAGTTGAAAGGGTCGAAGAGCCGCTTCGAGTCGGGGTGGAGTCCGCAAGCTGTGAGGGTCAACGAATGTAGCGTTGATTCGGTGGTGTTCGTGACTTGGAAGAATCGGATTGTGTCATCGTCGGCGTTGTCATCGTCAACCAACGCTGATAACGCTGACGAAATTCCGCTTTTCAGCTTGTTTAGGTCACTGTCTGTGAGCGACGTTCGGGTCATGAGGAAGATTTCGAAACGAGCGCAATTGCTGAGTGTAGCCACAGCCGAACAAATTGAATGTACATCCTCAACCTCGAACATTCGGCAGTTGAGGGATTTGAGCTCCCCAAGTTTCGGGAGAAGGGCATCCGTGCCATGCCCAAGGAAGGAGGTTCGCCACGAGGCAAACTTAAACAAGCCTGGCTGGGGAAGGATTGGGAGAGATATTCTGATCAACTGGGGAGACGGGAGCCCGAGGTAGTCGGTCCAGGAGGTGAACGAGTTGGGGTAGGCTGAGACAGGGTCTCGAGGGAGGGCGTACGCTCCTGGGCAGTAGTACTCGTCATGCTCGGCTTGTGAAGTGAAACCATAGCTGCGAGCATAATCTCGTGCTTGGGCGAAGCTCCAAACGTTCTTTTTTTTGGGAGATGGTGTTTTTGGTGTTGGTGTTGGTGTTGGTGTTGGAGCGAGAGGTGGGGGTGG
>BRYC01000248.1:17733-42666 GCA_030267985.1 Parmales sp. scaly parma | reverse complement strand
AGGGGGTAAAAGGAGGAGGGGGGGGGGGGAGAGAGGATTTTGGAGACCCCTCCAAGAACGATGAGTCTCCACCCAAGGAATCCAATTCTTCGCTCGTATACTGATCTGCTTGCTCTTTAGATTTGGGCGAGGCTCCGAAAAAGGCTGGGTCGCCCTCACTTTCAGCAACGTCCTCCCAGGCGATTTTGGATACTGCAATTTCAGATGCTCTTGATGGTGGTGCTGGGAAAATGAAGCCCTGACATACGGTTGTAAAAAGAGATATCGCCACCAGCAGCATGTTGCTCGGTCCAAACATTGGGTTAAATACCTTAAATTTATAATTTTTCAAGCAAAAACACAAACCCTTCAAAAACACCCTTCACAATACGAGAGACTCCAAAACTACACACTCGCTACTTTTTTGTCTGGTACGCTTAAAAAGCATTGATGAGCAATCCTCCTCCCCCCCAGGGGTATGCTCATCTCTCTCAAGCTGCAACAAAATCAACCTACGGAACCCGCACCTCCTCAAACTCCCTCCCCCCCGGCTCAATCCCTAACGAGATCGACCAGTACCTAGTCAACCTCCACAGCGAACCATCCTCGCACGCCAAGACGGCGCAAAATGTAAATTTCAACAGTGGTGTCGGTGTTAATTTTGATTCGAGTGGGTTTCCGGTTGTGAAGAAGCGTGGTCCCGGCCGCCCCCCCTCGATCCAGCCTCTTCCCCTCCCGCAGCTCAAGGTCGCGTTTGCGATTCCGAACACCCCTCAGGTGAGGTTTTTTAATTTGCATTGGCGTTTGCTCACTACTCAAGCCTCTCCTCTCACACTTTCTTCCGCCTTTGCTTTTTTTCGCCTTTGCTTCCTTCCTTGCCTTTGCTTCCTTCCTCTTTTGTTCGTTTGTTCTCCTCGTCTCGCTTCCAAGTCAACGGACTGGACGGACTACGTCCGCGGAATCTTCGGCATGTCGTCAACCTCCGGACCACACGTCAAGGCCAACTTGGAGAAGGCTCGGGACTGCGCCAGTCGGCTAGCAGTCGGCGGTCCTGGCGGGTTTGTGCTAGCCTCGCCTTTGGCCGTAGATAAGACTTTGGCCGTAGATAAGGCTTTGGCCGTAGGTAGTAATGCCGTAAGCACTGCTGATACTGGCATTGACGCTGCAACTTCAATTGCAACTGCAACTTCAACTGCAACTGCAACTGCAACTGCGTTGAAAAATCGAATTATCGCGACTCTCACCTCGGCTGTGACGCCCCCTCCCTCCGGGGTCTTCAAGTCGAATTCTTGCCTCGCTTCTCAGAACCTTGCGTTTTCCTTGCTCTTCTCCGTGACGGGCGAGAACCTGTTGACGTCCGACGGGCAGAAGGCCGCGCTGGAGCGGAGCGTCGTGGCGACGATCGGAGCGAGGGAGAGGGGGAGGGAGAAGGTGGAGAGGGCGATGGGGGCGGAGAGGGAGAGGAGGAGGTTGGTCGAGCTGAAGGAGGGGATGAGGAGGAAGGGGGTTGAGGAGAGGGAGAAGGCGGGGAGGGAGAAGGATGAGGAGAAGAGGAGGAAGAAGTTAAGGGTTATTGAGGAGGCGGTGGGGAAGATTAAGGAGGAGGGGGAGAGGAAGAAGAGGGCGTTGGAGAAGAAGGTTGAAAGGGTTGAGAGGGAGAGGAGGGAGAGGCTTACGCCGAAGAAACCTAAAGAGAAGAAGGAGAAGAAGGAGAAGCTTGGCGAGAAGGAGAAGAAGAGGAAGGCGGAGGAGATTGAAGAGAGTGAGAATGAGAATGAGAATAATAGTGATAGCGATAGTGCGAATGACAACGACGACAACGACCAATCCCAATCCCAAACCCCCCCCCAATCCTCCTCATCAGAAACAGAATCCTCCTCCTCCGACGACGACGACGACGAGTCAGAACCAGAACAACTCTCCGACTACGAAAAACTCCGCCTCGACAGAATAAAGCGAAACGCAGCCCACCTGGCTTCCTTGGGTCTCGGGCAGACGCTTTCGGAGATTCGAGACGCGAATAAGAAGAAGAGGGGGAGGGTGGGCGTGAGGAAGCCGAGGGTTAGGAGAGAGAGGAGTCGGGTTAGTGCGAGGTCGAGGTGAGTGAGTGAGTGAGTGAGTGAGTGAGTGAGTGAGTGAGTGAGAGGTTAAGGAGGACGAGGACGAGGACGAGGACGAGGACGAGGACGAGGACGAGGACGAGGACGAGGACGAGGACGAGGACGAGGAAGCCAATAACCAAACTAATAATAACAATTATAATAATAATAACATTCGTTTTGCTCTCGCTCGGCGCAGCGCCATCGGGAAGGTCGCCTACGACGAGAACGCGAGCTGGAAAAAGGCCCAGGAGCAGCTCAGGAAGGACGAGGAGGAGGCCCGCGCAGAATCCCTCGCAAAGCGCGAGGCGAAGCGCCGGCAGGCGGAAGCGTCCCGGCTCGCAAGAATGGCGGAGAAGGAACAACTAAGGATCCGGAGGGAGGAGGAGCGACTCGAGAGTATGATGAGGAAGAACTTGGAGATTGAGAATGCGCTTAAAATGACGAGCAGCGAGCGGCTTGGAAAGTTGGAGAAGTTGAGGTTGGATATTGTGAATAGTAGCAGCGCGGAATCCAGCTCCAGCTCAAGCTCCAAGCGTTCCTTACCCCCCATCTCCGACGAATTAGACGACGGTGAAACTCCCCCCCCCCATCCCAACCCCAACCCCGAAACCGCCCCAATGAAAAAGTCCAAGCACCACCAGGGCGAAACACGCGACTCGCGCCGCCCAAACTTCATCACTACCCTCGGTCCGATCTCCCCGTCCCTGAGCAAGCTCGTGTGTCGAGAGCACGTTTTAGACTCGGAGGCGCATGGGGTGTTTTGCGATGTTGATGTTAGGGATGTTGATTACACCAAGGAGGTGAGCGAGCGAAGCGAAGCGAAGCGATGCGGGCGAAAGAGCCGACGATGAAAACGAGAATACGAGCCACTGCCAAACTAACATTACGTTTGTTCCACTAATTACATTTGTTTTGCTCACTCGCTCCCCCCTGCTCCAAAAATAAAAAATCGCTTCGCTCGGCGCAGTTTGAGACTTTGGCCACAGACACAGCAAGTCCTAAGAAGACCAAGAACAAAAAATCTAAAGTCAAAGTTAAACCCAAACCCAAACCCAAAGGCAAAAGCAAAAGCAAACTCAAAGAGGAAAAAAACAACAATCTCGAACCAAGCAAACTCCAACCTCCAAGAAACCACTACGTCCCCCAGGTCGGCGACAACGTCGTCTACTACACCCAAGGCCACGAGGAGTACTTGTCGAAGAAGAACGTTCTCGCCAGTCCCCCCGATCTCCAGCCTGGAGAAGTTTTTAAGCTCCCTCCCCGCCCCTCCTGGCTTGGGTTCGAGTCCGCACCCGCGGTGGTTGAGTGCGTCGTGAGCGCCGTTAACTGGGTGTTCCCGCAGAACTACAACAAGCTGCTTAAGAAGCAGCTCGAGGTGAGTGAGTGCCTTGTTCCACGTTAAAAAAAGCGAGAAGATTATAAAACACAAAAACTAATTACCATCAATTAATACGCAGGACACTCTCGCCCAGATCATGGACAACGATATGAGCAAGAAATGGTTCAATGAACCGGTTGACGTCGTGGGACTCAAAATATCATCTCAGTACAGCGCCACCGTCACCACCCCGATGGATTTTGGAACGATTAGCGACAAGTTGCAGAAGGGCATGTACACGAGCGACAACTTGTTCTACGCGGATGTCGTTCTAGTGTTTGAAAACGCCCGAGACTTCTCTGCCAAGGGCGCCACCCAAGCCGCCGACGTAGTGCAGGCCCTTTTTGAGAAAACCTACCATGAGACTCGTCGCAAAATTCCTGTCGACGAGCTTTTCATCAACGCCGTAATCCGACTGGTTCCCAAGTACGTAGTTGATAGGGCAGAAGCCGCGGCGATCGAGTCGAATGGGCAGGGTGCGCTGAGGACGCCGATCAACGAGAGCAAGCTCACTAAAGGAAAGTGGGAAACTTGGCGGTACAATTCGGAAGACTGGATCATCGAACCGTTCTCTGTTGAGCTCCCACCTTTCTTCGAATCAGGCTTGCAGATGTTCGTTGTGCCGTGCTCGTTAATTGGCCAGGCACTGGCGAACCAGTGGACCAGAGGAGGTGAGTGAGCCACTTTTAACATTAATATGAATTTTCCTAATTTGTAATGCGCCTCGCTTCGCTCGGCGCTCCGCTCGGCGCAGATGTGTGCCAATTCGGCGAGCTTGGCGAGGAAGAAGTGGTCGACGACACTTCCGACGCCAATTGCTGGGACGTCAAGGGGTCGATAGTTGCCGTCAACCCGTGGGACAGCAAGTCTGAAAAGTGCAACAAAATCTGGTCGAATTACCCGCCTTGGAACTGCCTGCTGGTGAAAGGAAGGATGAAAGGAGAAAATGTCGTGTCCACTTCCGCTTCTTCCCCCAAGGAGGGGGAGTGGACAGTCGGGGAAGCAGTCGAAGCGAAGGTGAGCGAAGCGAGGCGAGCCTTGTGACAAAAGAATGTGAAGCGACGACTAACCCACTCCTGGTTCACTCTTGCTCTCGTGCTTCGTTTAAAATGCGTTTCTCGCTTCGCTCGGATCAGTACAAGGGCCGGTCTAAGTGGTGGTCGGGGGAAATTTTCGACTTCAACGAGACGAACAACACTTACGAGATCAGGTACATTGACGGGGAGCACGAGAAGGGAGTGAAGAACAAAATGATTCGAGCGGCAGGCAGTGGTGTGGCGTCGGCCGAAATTAGGCTTAACCTGTGGGAGGTTTGGAAGGTTGCCGGCAGCGGGAAGACGAAAACAAAAACAAAGACAAAGACAAAGACAAAGATAAAAATGAGAAATAGCAACGAAATGGACCAGCAATCGGAAGCTGACTCAACAAGCTACACTCTCCCGCAAGTTGGCGACAGTGACAGCAGCGGCAGCGGCAGCAGCAGCTACAGCGTGTTTGAGCCCCAGGTCGCTTTCAGTAAGAAGCAGGTGAGCGAGCGAAGCGAGCGAGCCTTGATGAAGGCGAGTCGCGATGAATGGCTACAGTCGGCTATCCACTACTAAACTAAACTAACATTATTCCACTCAATTCTTTTGACTCGCTCGGTTCGCTCTTGCTTCATTGAAAATGCGCCTCGCTTCATTTTGCTCGGCGCAGATCGTGACAATTTCCAAAACGCTGAGCTGCGTCAAGGAAATGATCAGCGCCAAACCGTTTTTGTTCGAGGTGAGCTAGCGAAGCGAGCTAGCCTTTTCGAAGACGGGCAAACTCGCGATGAATCCCGCGAAATGGTTGCAGACGGCTACCCCCACTACTAAACTAACCCACTCATTCATTTGGCTCGCTTGGTTCGCTCTTGCTTCATTAAAAATGCGCACAATCTCGCTTCGCTCGGCGCAGATCGAAGTAGACAGATCGGACGACCCCCACGCGTTTCCCTACAGGGCAGTTGTCCCTCTTCCTATGAGCTTGGATACTGTTATTGCGAGGGTCTCGGGGGGCTTCTACCGCACGAGCATGGGCTTGTGGGACGATCTGAACCGAATATATCTCAACTGCGCCATTTTCAACACCTGCTCCGCGGAGATTGTTCAGGACAGCAAGAACTTTGTCCGCTTGACCAAGAAGATGATCCTGGAAGACATGGATAACGACAACGACAACTCAAACGACTCCAACTCCAACTCCAACGACTCCAACGAAGCCCCCGCGTTCGGCCTGAAAGACTCGCTGAAGGGGCGGTCGTGGCAATCACTGGCGTGCAACGTGCCGAACTTGCTGATCAAGGGCAAGGGGGTGACTATCCGCGAGCACACCAGGTTGGCTCGAAACGCGGCCATAAGGCAGAATTCCTACACCGTCGCGGCGGAACTGAGCTACGCCCTGAACATCTTCAACGATGCCACGAGCTTGGGGGTGGTGAAGGAGGCAGTCAAGGGAATTGTTGACATTTACAGCTGCTGGGATATGTGGTACGACGATGGCAACGGGAGAAGGGAGAGGGATATCGTGCTCGAGAAGGGTCCAAACAACAGCGTTGTTGGGGTGGACGTCTGCGAGGACGGGCAGGGGCTGTACGCTGCAAGAGGTGCGAGGGTGGCGGCGGCGGTGGATGAGGATGGGGGGTTGGGGCTTGGGGCTTGGGGCTTGGGCTTGGGGGTGGGGGCGGGGGCGGGGGGGGGGCTCGACATGGGGGTTGAGCTGGAAGATTTGCTGAAAGGAGAGAGCATGGCGAGCCTCTTCAACTTTTCCACGCCAAAATTGGGGGCCGAGCTGGAAAGCTTCAACTTCAAAGCTAAGAAGGGCTACAACAAGTTCGGACTGAAAATTCCGCGCGGGATTGAGCTCGGGGACATTATGATTATCAAACGACCGGGGAACAATGACTGGGGCTACGAGGGCGAGGACGCCGAGATTATCGAGTTCACGAGCCCACTGTTTGTGGTTAGGTTCGTGAGCGATGGGGAGGAGGTCACGCTCAGCCAGTACGGCGTGTTCAAGGCGTTGGAAAAGAAGAACGTGGATCTGAGCAACAATGGGAGGGCTATAATGGAAGGTGGAAAGGAAATTGATGTTACGGTTAGGTTGAAGACCAATGGTGCGCTGCAAGAGAGTAGGAGGGAGCTTATGGAGGTTGGCGTGACTGTCGTTTGGGGCTTGCAGCACAATTTGTATTGGTCGGACAAGGAGAAGGAGGCGTGGGAGAAAAGGGGGCGGTTGCCCTTGAGATAAAGGTGAACTACTAGATATGTGATGTGATGTGATGTGATGTATTGTGTGTTTTTGTAATTTTCATGAAACATTTTGGAACTTTGCAAATGAGAATTAGCCTTTGGCGACCACCTTGTCGGGGTGATTTGGACGGGAAGGTGGGCTGGGGAGAGGAAGGACAGGATCTCGGAGGTGACGTCGTAGCCGCCGTCGTGCACGCACTCGCCGAGCTTTCTCATGACAGCCTCGAGAATTGAGGTGCTTTCGTTTGGCTTCAAAAACAACACAAATTCCCACTTGTAGACGATGTGGAGAATGAGGTTGAGGATGGGGGTGAGGCCCGTGAGGTGGTAATCTCGGATTGGGGTGAATCTAATCGTCTTGTCTGCGTTGGCCGAAACAATGAAGTTGGAATCGGCCGTGATGGTGAGCTGCCTGGTGTTGAATTCCTGCTCGAACGTGTGCTTGAGCTCGAAAGTCTCAGCATCCCAGATCTTCATCGTTTGGTCGTCACCGGCACTCACAAGAATACGCCCGTTGGGGGAGTATGAGACGCTACGGACACCGCCAAAAGAGGGGTGAGCCTCGTCGATGCTCTTCACCAAGCTTCCATCGGCAGGGTTCCAAAATTTGATGGATTTATCCCAACTTCCCGAGCAAAGGAGTATGCAATCGGGAGAGAACGAGAGGGACATGACGTGGCTGGTGTGGCCCTCCAACGTGTGCGCTAAGATGGCATTTCCCTCGTTGAAGCTGTAGAGGTTGATGAGATTGTCGAAGCTTCCAGTAGCCAGCTGCTTGCCGTCGGGGGAGAAACACACTGCACAAATACCACGCGTGTGATCCTCTAGCACTTGCACTCTCGCCCACTCGCCACCCTCCCCCGACTCCGACCAAATAATCACCTTCCTATCATATCCACCAGAAGCAAAGTGGGAGCCTGATGGAGAGACGGTGACGCTATAAACACCACCAGTGTGTCCCTCCAAGGTCTGGACCAACTCGAGGGAAGGGCTGAATACCTTTAAATTAACAATGTTGTCACCGTAACCACCATGGCCACAAGCCACAAAACCCGAGCTATCTGGGAAATAACAAAGACCATCGATACCAAGGGCAAGAACATTGTCAGCTAGAAATTCTACAATGGTAGTCTTAGTTGAATGGAAAAGTATGGTGCCATCACGGTTACCAGAAACCAAATAGCGGTTGTCCCACGACAAGGCCACACAGGTGACTGGACCGGAATGCCCAGTGAGAATATTTTGAATCATCACTTGCAGGAGACCTTACGGATATTACAATTAAGGGTCCAACGTTCATGTGTCGATGAAGATGAAAATTTGTAAAAAATGCCAACATTTGTTTTCAGGCCCTTGTTACGTTCTAGACACGAACTCACCAAATTCGGATCGTTAAATGTGGTCTCAGGCCGCCAACCTTGCCAACCAGGTCGCTCCAGGGCTAACCGATAAAGTGCTGCAGCACGGAGCACACTTGATTGACATTGTTGCACCTCCCCTAGAAGAGGGTGATGCGTATGATGGTTACAACGACAACGACGAGAACGACGACAATTACTTCGACGAGAATGGAAACATTCCCGGGAACGAAGTTATCCACTTTGATCCTCTCGCACAGTCTCCGGAATCAGCTGCAGCGACAATATCCTCTTTGAAGGCAGAAATTCGTGAAATGGATGAAGCCTCCGCCTTGTCTGCATGCTCGATGAAGGAGATGGGCGCTATGCTCCGCGAGCGTGAGTCTCAATTGGCTGAAGTTACTTCTCAGCTTCAAATAAAGAAAGACATTAATTCCAATCACGATTCCAATACCAATTCCAATGCAACTCCAACCCCCCCCCTTCCTACCAACTCCTCCCTCCCCCCATCCCCCCAACCCCCTACGTCTATGCGCCTCACCCAGCTCGAACGTTTGACCAGCGAGCAAACCTTGAAGCTCGCGAACTTGACCACCCAGCTAAACCAAAAATCCTCAGAGGTCGCTTCGGGAGCAAACACGATTGTGAATTTACAGAAGGTGAGCGAGCGAAGCGAAGCGAAGCGAAGCGAAGATAAGAATGTGAACATTTAGCATTTGGCTAAGACCAACCCACTCTGCTTCATTTAAAATATAAAATATAATATTAAAAATGCAGCAACTGTCAATGGTAAACTTCAACGTCGAGGAAAACTCGGCTGTTCTAAAAGAAAACGCTAGCCTCAAGAGCAGACTCATACAGGTTGAGGAGGAGGCCAAGTTGCAGAGCGACGCATCATCAGACTCTACAGCGCTCAGGATCCAGCTCAAAATGGAAAAAGAACAGCAGGAGGAGAAGCGGCGGAGGATCGAGGAGGTGAGTTTCATTCCGTCTCCGCTCGCCTTGGTGGAAGACGAGAATACTCGCGCTGAATCCCGCGAAATGGCTTCATCCGCTGCTATACTAACATTATTTTCCATTTATCATGTTCAATTGGTTCGCTCGTGCTTCATCAAAAATGCGCCTCAATTTGCTCTTCGCAGCTGGAGAGCGACAAGCTGAAGAGCAGCAGCAAGAGCAACCTATCCGCGAACAGGCTGAGGAAGGAGGTGGAAGAGAAGGACAAGAGGATCGAGCAGCTTCAGGCCGATGTGGGCTTGCTGCGGGGGAAGGTGGGGAAGGTTGAGGGGGAGAAGGAGGGGTTATTGGAGTGCATGAAGGGGTTCCAGGAGGTGAGCGAGCGAGCCTTGTGGAAGACGAGAAAATATAAACTAACCCAAATATAATTTAACCCACACTTGCTCGGCGCAGGAGAAAGCCGTGGAGCTGGAGATGAGGGAGAGGGATTTGAACGAGCAGATAGAGGACGAAAGGGAGGTAACCACGGTTAAATTGGACGCGCTTCAGGCAGAGCATTCTAGAGTGTTGGGAGAGAAGGCGGTCGAGGAGGCGCGTGTTGTGAACAAGCTGCTGGAGGAAATCGAGCGGGGCAAAGCCAGGGAGGAAGAAATTATGAAGGAAAATCTCACTCTGAAGAAGAAAATCGACGAGGCAGTGAAGCGAATGGTTAGAGACGAGGGCGAGGTGATCGACAAAATGTGCGTCAAGAACATCATACTAGACTGGTACGGGAAACTGGGGAGGGGAAAGGAGAAGGAGCAGAAAATGGTCATGGAAATTTTAATGAACATGCTCGGTTTCAGCGAGGAGGAGAGAGAGGTGGTGGAGGAGGCGGACAAGGAGAAGGGGGTGCTGGGCATTGGGGGGGGGATGCTTAGAAGCGTCATAGCGCCGCCGATCGGGGGGGAGGTGGTTAGGGAGGAAGATTTGGAGGGGGAGAATGTTAGGGAGAAGTTTGCGAATTTTTTGATGAACGAGACGAGCAAGTAAATGATGGAACAACGAGACGAGCGAAGGCAGGTAGTAGTTTAAAAAAGTATCTGTATTAATTTTCAAATATCTTTCACGATCCACATTGTATCGACTAGCTCGGACTCGCCGGCCACTCCTATTTGCTGCCAGTGGAGGTGGGTAGCATTGTGAACAATCATTTTCGAATATGACCACTCCGGAGCTCGGACCGCAGAGAAAGGGAGAGTCGTCGTGTTTGGGAAGCCATCTGTGCCCTCTGGGTTGCCGCCAGCTCCAGTAATGATGTGCACGGGGGCACTGGGGTTTGTCATTGTGCGCATGTCAGGCGAATAGTCTAAAGGATCGGACACGTTCTGAAACACTGGCAGCAAGCGCTCGTACATGTGCATGTGGCCAGAGACGTAAATGTCAACGCCGTACTTCTTGAAGGTTTGCTCGAGCCCTGCGGCTGTGTTACCAGGGACGCCGTTTCTCACGGCGTCCGCGTGATCGCCGTCGCAGTCGTCGTCGTTGCAGCTACAGTACATTGGGCGGTGAGAATAAACAATTAGCCACTCCGTCTCTGGGTTGAGACTGTTACTTTTCAAATCTTGAGTTAGCCAGTCGTGCTGAAAGGTTGTAAGATCGGGGTAGTTAAAGCCATAGCGAGAGGTGTTCGTTACGTCTAAGATGTCAACGACAAGTTCTGTGGACAGGGAGACAAAGTGAACATTCTTGAAGTCGAAGGAGTAGAACCAGTTGTTCTTTTTTCCGCCAACGTTGGTGCCCAGAGAAGCTGGAATTTTATCATACGGAGGAGTGGAAGGGTGGGGCAGGCCAGAGAATCGGTGAGTGAATGCTGTGAAGTTGTAGTTGAACTCGTGGTTGCCCGGACAGGCCATATACGGAATGGCAGAAGCGATCGGTTCTATTGCTTCCATAAAGTCGTCGCCAACCTTCCCTCTAATTAAGTCCATGTCGTACGCAATGTCGCCAACGTGGATGACTGCGTCGATGCTGTTGGACTTGAGCTCGTTTTCCAAAGCTGGGAGGGTTGTGGCCGAATTGTCGTGAATTCCCCAGTCGCCGACGAGGGCAAACGTAACGGGCGAAGGATCGTCTGTTGTTGGAAGTGAGCGGAAAGTGAATGTTGATGACCAACCGTCGACATCGTTACCAACGCGGTAACTGTACTCAGTCGAAGGGATGAGGTCAGTCATTATTGCTGCGTCGAGCGAAGAGAGGCGCAACGATTTATGGGTGGGTTAGCTTAGTAGTGGATTTTGAAAAGGCTCGCTCGCTTCGCTCGCTCACCTTCGTGGATTGTGAGGTTGTGGGAAATGTTCGCATAGATAAATTCTGACGTCTCATCGTACGCAATGGGCACTTGGAAGGTATTATTGAAACCGCAGTTGGTGGTTGTAGGAGGATAAGATACATCAACTTGACCATATTCAACCAAAGATATTCCTCCTATGAAGGGTTTGTCAGACCAGTCGGTAGTATAAGTTACCGATGTTGCTGTCTTGTTGAGTGTTGCAAGGTGGATATGTCTTGGAGCAAGGGAGGCGGAAACCGATACGACAATGAGTGAACTCATGAACAGCATCTTTAATGAAACTCTCTCTTTTTGGGGTCGTTTGCATTTTTGGGGTGGGGGGGTTAGTGAGCAAGAAAAAGTTTTATTGACTTAGGTGAGTACCTTTCGATTGATTTAAACTTGATTTTGCTCTAGTGGGAGCGAGACCTGTGATGCGATAATTCTTTTAATGTGTTTTTTTTTCGGCACTTCGGCACGTCGGGGCAGTTTTTATTCAGAAGATACTCACAAAAGCGCCATAAATTTAAGCATGATCAAATAACCCACTCCCCCCTGCCCCCACACACACACCCATGACCGCAACAAACCTATTTACCACCCTGAACCCCCCCTCCAACTACAATGTGTCAAATTCAGCCCCCTCAGGGTGGACTTTAATTAACACTGGAGGTTCAACCGACCTTGCTCGAACCCTGCAGCTCCTGTCCCCCGAGGCGCTTGAGAACTACCCTCCCTTCAAGGCCATCCGGGTAAAACACGGTTTCTCCGCCCACCTCTCCAAGCACGGTTTCTATGAAAACTCATCCATTATGGATTCGACTCGAAACAAACACCATCTCATTCTCCAGCAGCAGAACGCCGAGAAGAAGATGCGGACGCTAAAACAATCCTTCGACAAGCAATCTGTAAAGATAGCCAAGCTCCAAAAGTTCCTTGCCCAGAAGCAAATCAACTCGGCCATGCTCCTCCTTGCCAATATTTCCGCCATGACAATTCAACGAGCTTGGAACTCAATGAAGCAGCGAATGATGGTGACGGAAATTTTGAAGTACCGGCAAGGGACGTTCTTGGCGCTGCGGTGCTGGTTCAAGATGAGGCTGTGGCAGCGGCGGCGAGCTGCCCAGCAAATGATCGGGAAGACTAGGATATTCCTTGCCAAGAAGGAGACTCAGAGGAGGAGGAAGATTTGGAGGGCGAGGGTTAATGTGCAGAAGTTCTGCAGGGGTCTGTTCGGGAGGGTGGAGGCGAATCGGAGAAGGGTAATAAGGGAAGCGGTCAGGTTCGTGGTGCGAACAAGCATTTTGTTCGGGGCGGCGAGGGCGAGCGCAGAGTTGATGGAGGTGAGACGTAGCGAAGCGAGCAGCCAACTAGTGATGGATGTAGTGTGTGTATGTGTGTGTGTATTCCCACTCCTAACCCACCCACTCTTGTTCTCGTGCTTCGTGAAAATTTGAAAATGCGCCTCGCTTCGCTCGGCGCCGACGCAGCCCCACTACGCGACGACCATGATCCAGCACGCGTGGAAGAAGTACAAGAGGCGGCTGCGCATCCAAGGAATTAAGGCGAGGAGGGCGAAGATGGGTTTGGGGGGCGACAAAATGGGTGGGGGGATGGGGATGGGGATGGGGATGGGGATGGGAATTGGAATGGGAATGGGGGGAATGGGAGCGGGCAAGCTCCAAAGGGGCAAGTCGTTCAACATGGGCGATCAGAACGACCCAAACAACATGCAGGGTGGTGGTGGGGGCTCAAGAACACCACAGCAGCAGTCGAGGAAGGCCGGAGCGTGGATGACAGCGAGCGAAAGGCGGCGCTCGGTACATTCAAAGGGGGGGAAGAAGAGCAAGAAGAAGGTCGACGCAAACAAGCACAAGCACGCGTACTTTAGGCGCGGGAAGCGCGATAGCATCGTTGCGTTCACGAAGGCTGCCGCGATGATCAGCAAGGTGAGCGAGCGAAGCGCGCGAGCCTTGATGAAGACGAGAAATATATTACGAGCCACTACTAAACTAATATTATTCTCCATTTACTTCGCACCTTCTTCGCTCGGCGCAGATTCAGGTGCTAGGAGGTGGCGAGTGGGGAATCAGGAGCGAAGAGAACGTGAGCAGCTTGATTTCGAGCCAAATTACAACCAAAATGAAGGGCTTCGCCAACGACGCAGCCAAGCGGGTTGCCAGGCAGAAGGTCGAAGCGAATGTGAGCGAGCGAAGCGAGCGAGCTTTGAGGATGACGAGAATACTCGCTATTGATCTCGCGAAATAGCTGCAGACGGGGCTACCTCACCAACTAAACTAACATTATTCCGCTCAATTCGTATTCGTTTGGCTCGCTCAGAAAGTGCAGAGGATCAAGGAGAAGAACGCACTGCAACTTGGGGTTGGGGTTGGGCTGGGGTTGAGGATGGGGGATAAGCTAGCCAAGGTCGAGGAGAGGCCGCAAACTCCCCCCGAGAAGAACAAGAGGAGGCTGAGGAGCTCAGTCGTGCTGGACAACAAGAAAAGGCCGTCGTCGGCTGGGGGAGAAAACGGGAGGTGCGCGAATGCTTTGAGCGACATGGGGGGGGGGTTCTTGCAGGAAATTGAGGAATTTAGAAACAGGAAGAGCAGTGTTGAGATGGCCGAGATACAACGGGCAAGGGAGGAGGAGAAGTTGAAGAAGGAGATTGAGGAGGAATTGGAGAAAGATGCCGCAGAGGCGTTCGCCCAGGCAGGCCAAATGGAGCTGATTTCACCCGCGACCAAGAATATGAGGATGCTGGGGACCTTGGTTGACGGGGTTATGGGCAGCGAGAAACACGAGGAAGAGTACTTTTTTGAGCAGCCTACAAGGCCTATTGGGGGTTCAGCGTCTAGTTCAGCGGCTGGCACCCCGTTGAGGAAGAGTAGGGCACTTGTGGAGCACAACAATGACAAGGTTAACAAAGTTGTCGCCACCACGCCAGGGGGGAGGAGAGGGAGCGTGATCAAGATTAGCACGCAGAGGAACAGCCTGGGGCCGGCGACGGAGCTAAGTGGATTTAACATGAGCATGCACGAGATTCTTGACAAGGAGCTGAAAAAGCTGGACGGGCTGGACAGGGTGAAGGAAGAGGAGCAAATGGAAAGAGAGAGGACGGAGAGGGAGCAAGAGGAGAAGGAGCGAGAGGATGAACCGGACGCACCCAGGACGCCGGGGAAAGGGGATCTAGACGTGGCCGACGAGTACGGAGGGGAAGATTTGGAGAACTTTGAGGCGAGCAGGAGTGGTGGAAGTGTGGGTGTTGGCGGGGGCGAGAAGGGAAGGGCCAGGGCCAGCAGTGCGGCTGGGCAGGGGAAACTGAGGATTCAAGTCGGGGGGGGGAATATAGCACGTGCAAGGAGTGCAGCAGTGGTTTCTACACCTAGGAGTGGCAGGAGGAGTCCGACTCCGAAGCACGTACCAAAGTCAATTTCAATTCCAAAACCACATCAAAAACCACCGAGTCCAAAACCAACAACGGAAGAGGAGGAGGAGGAGGAGGAGGAGGACTACGGCGACGATGACTTCGAGGCGGACGATGATAAAATTGAACATATATGAAGGATCCAAAAATGTGAAAATGTAGAGTCAAGCAATTTAATTCATGTCACTGTACTCCTGTGGGTTAGGTAGGGGGGGGGGGGGGAGTGAGTGGGTTAGGTATAATGTGGAGATGTGGAGATGGCCGAAAGAATCGCTCGCTTTCTCACTCACCTTAAACACCTTGCCTGCAATCACTAGATGCTGTATCTCGCTTGTACCCTCGTAAATTTCGGTTATCCTCGCGTCTCTGTAATGCCTCTCCGCCGGCATGTCGGTCACGTAGCCCATTCCACCGAGCACTTGGATGGCTTGGTGAGCACACATCGTAGCTGCCTCGCTCGCCGCGAGCTTGGCCATGGCCGCCTCCTTGGTGTAGTCACCTCCGGAGTCCTTAATCATGGCAGCCCGCCAAGTGAGCAGCCGCGCTGAGTCGCGGGCGAGTGACATCATGGAGATCTTCTGCTGGATCGCTTGGAGCTTGGAAATCGAGTTTCCAAACGCATTCCTCTCCAGCGCGTACTTAGCAGCGCAGTCTATCGCGGCAGAGGCGATCCCGAGCGCCTGCCCGGCAATGCCAATTCTGCCGGCGTCTAAAGTCATCTGCGCCGAGCGAAGCGAGGGCCGAGCGAAGCGAGGGCCGAGCGAAGCGAGGCGGAGCGAAGCGAGGCAACACGAGCAAGTCAAAAAAGAATTGAGTGGAAATAAACGTTAGGATGTAGAAAAACTCAAAAAAAGGCGAATCACCGAGATTCGGTTCAACCCTAACTCCAACTCCAACGCATAGCGTCTTTAGACGCGATGAATTGGACACGGTGGCGGGTTTGTCAGAGATGGGAGTCATCAATGTGAAAAAAAAACAGCAAAAACACAGAACTAAACGAAAGGCTCGCCTCGCTCTCTCTCACCATGGCTATTTTGAAGCCCTCCCCGCTCTTCCCCAAAAGATTCTCCTTGGGGACGGACACGTTGTCCATGATGAGGTTGCCAGTGGACGAAGCACGAATACCAAGCTTGTCCTCCTTAGCTCCGACGGAGAAGCCCTCAGCAGAGGTGTCCACCACGAAGGCGGAGATCCCCCTGTGCTTGGCATCTTTGTCGGTGGTCGCAAAAACAACCGCAGCGGACGCGTCGTGGGCATTGGTGATCCAAGCCTTGGTGCCATTTAGGATGTAGTTGTCGCCGTCGAGGGCAGCCGTAGTGGAGGCAGCTCCAGCATCGCTGCCGTTCCCCGGCTCGGAAAGGCCGAAGCAGCCGAGCTTGAAGTCGGTTGGGGCGCCTTCTGAAGAGACATAGGGGGTGAGGTATTTTTCTTTGGTCTCGGGTGAGCCGAACTTGTCTACTGGTCCGGAGTAGAGAGAGTTCTGGACGGACATGATGACCCCAACGGAAGCATCGCCGCGTGATATTTCCTCCATCGCAATTGCATAGGCCAGGTAGTCTAACCCTGCACCTCCATGTTCATCAGATACGGAGATTCCAAGAAGCCCCAGAGACTTCATCGTGGCCACGTGGGCTGAAGGGAACTCGTGGGTCTTGTCGTGGTGAGCTGCTGTGGGTTGTAATGAGTCGTCAGCAAAGGCACGACACATGTCATAAATCATCCTGTGCTCATCCGGGAGCTGGCTGTGGGTCAGGAAGTTCCTGCATGATGAAGCGGCAGGAGAAGTGACTTTGTGAGTGGCGGCACGTAATCGTAATCCTTGACGGCCTAGAAGAGCAAGCATATTGAAAATGGGGTGATTTGAATATTTTTGAGTTTGTTTATTTTGCCACGTACACCGTTCTCTACCCATGTTCCAATTCCCTTGTCCCGATTTGCTAATGAAATAGACCGAGAGAACTGGACGACTGCCACATCATTGGCTCACAGCGAAAGCTCAGACCAGAACTGCAGCAGCTGGGCTAGTACATGCGCCGGGTGCACCCACCAACAAGATATCAAGCGGGAACGAGGCTGCTACACTGGCTTCCTTCCACTTTGGCTCGATCATCACCGGTTTCCCACGCGGGCTCAGAAGGGTCAAACATCCTCCACAGCATCGCCCCCCCCACTGCAACCCTGCTCCCCTATCCCCCCTCGCGACGTGGACACCCCCCTGGAGTGCTGCGAGTCGGGCGCGGAAAGTTGCACCCCCCTTCCAACAATGAGGCAGAACCAGCTAATTTCCAAAAATAGCAAAATTTCAGTTGTTTCTCATGAATCGGTTGTTTAATGTTATCAATAGTGTAGCAATCTCGTCCCCGCTTGATATCTTGTTGGTGGGTGCACCCGGCGCATGTAAAAGCCAGCTGTTGCAGTTTTTTGGACTGAGGGTGGGCGGTGGAGCACGGCAAGGCAACTTGATGAGAAATTGGTGAAGCGACCAGTAATAGATTGGTCACCGCAGTAAAGGGGTGCAATGCAGCTGTGGGTGTCGGCCTGTTGCCGCTTCATCCTCCCCAAGCCCTCAAAACTGTAGAGACGATAGTGTCAGCGAAAGGCCGCACTCCAGAAGGTATTCCTCACCCCCCCAGCTCCCCCCAACTACTGTAAATCGGATCGAGCGCCCCCATACCCTGTAGAATGCGACTAGGGGGGCGGGGGGCGTGTCGTCGTCGCATATAAGGGTAGCCGAGGGGGTGAAAAGGGTGCTTGGGGATTTTAACTCTCGTTCAATATTAAGTATTTGGACATTGGTGAGAGTATGGAACCGATTCGAGGGTGGCCAAATAGAGTTGGGTTGTTGCTTACGCCCGGTTTAATTGTGTGAACGCAAATGAGTGAGGTTAAAATGCTGTTTTTATTTTCCTTTTTGTGCATGTGGTTGTAGCTGGGCAAAAACACACATGATGTGATGATGACAAAAAAATTCTTATTAACACCACAACACAAAATCAAAACCAATTAAACCAAACCTCCAACTTTATCTCATATATGCCCCATCATCACCACGGAGGCGGAGGGTACCACCATGGCCATGGCCACCACCACGGTGGTGGAGGATTAGGTTTAGGTCAATAGGTGCTGTGGCCGGAGCAGCAATGAGGCCTCCGCCCCGTCGTAGCTACTACCAACCCCAGCCCACTGTCATTTACACGCAACAGCCTGTCTACGCACCACCCCCAGTGGTCCGCGTTGTGCAGTCCCCATCGGTCTACCAACAACCTCAAATTGTCCTGAACCATTCTCCTCCCTTCCAGCTCACGGGTTGCTCCGTCCCAAGTTTCGAACAACGGGGGAACGCCATCTACTATCAGATTGTGATCTCTAGTTCGGACCTTGGCCCGAACAGGCCGTGGAGTGTGTGGCGGCGCTACAAACAGTTCGAAGAGCTCAAGGACTCGTGCTCCATTCACGCAAATTTCCCGGCGAAGGATGGGATCTTCGGGCTGTTCAGCGGGCCCAAGTCACAGAACGAGCTTGAGGCGAGGAGGGTAGAACTAGAGGCGTGGTTGCGAGAGGTGATTAGTCTTGCGACGATGGCGGGGCGGATTCGCCTCCAGAACTTGGTGAATGTTTTCGTTGATTTTAGGCGGAGGGAATATTTGGCGCCTGCTGCCTTGGTAGCGGCACCTGCTGGGGGGCAGCAGCCAGCATACACGAATAATAATAGCAACAATGGCAATGGCAATGGCAATGGTGGCAATGTTGTTAATCCGCCCACAATGGCGCCCTCGACGAACAACCCTCCACCGGTTGCACCAACATACACGGACCATTCTCAGCCACAGCAGCAGCAACCAATAATGGCTGTTGCGGTTGCGTCCAACAATTCCCCACCGGCTTATGCACCATCCTCTACTGACAAGGTCAATGCAATCATGGACCAATATTAACAACTAGAAAGAATTCAACATATTTTATGACCGATAAGATCCGGAAAAAAAAATAAAAAATTAGGTTTTCTCAATGTTATCAGCCTTGCTTTGAGGCCTCCTTCGTCTCGAAGGAGCTGATGTTACGGGAGGGTGTGGTTTGATTTCTTGCATAATGGCTGCCTCAAACTTGTCGTGCCTCTCCTCAAACTTGTTGATTATTTTCTCCTCGGCGGTGTTAAGCTTCATGATGATCTGCGCGAGGAGATCATCGGCAGTTGTTGCTGTCGTTCTCATGAATTCCAAATTTTCTGTTTTCGTCTTGTTCTCTTTCTCTTGCAACTTCTCCTCCAGGCGAGCGATTTTGTTCGCCATGTCGGCCCGCTCGCTATCATCAATTTCAACGCCCCCGCCCCCACCCCCCCGTTGCAGCTCCTCCACTTCCTTCGCGGTACACCACATCAGCGACCCGTCAGGCGCACAAACCTTGCACAGCCCAGCAAACTCGGAAATGGGGTCGTGCTTGATGAGAAACGCCTGAAACTCCTTCAGCGCCTTCCCTCGCAAACTCTTTTTGTCCACCGTTCCGCCCCCCGCCGCTCCGCTCAAACCCTCCTGCATCAAGTCGAACTCTGCGATGCTGCTCTCCTTGTCCAACATCTCAATCCCAGCCTTGGCCTTGTCCATGATATTTTTCGGCACCTTCGGCGCGGGAATCCCAAACATCCTCGCAACTCCCATCCCAGCATTCACCACGCTCGCCGCCTTCACACACATCTTCATCATGGGCAAGAACTTGTCTAAATTCTGGCTGTTCGTCTTGATCTCGATCGGGTACTTTCCTCCAACCGCCGGCTTCCCAGTTTTCTCGTTGACCAGGTAGAGATAGAAGTTCTCGTCGCAGAAGAAATTTTTCATCTTCTCCATTCCTTGGGCAGCTAAATCCGCGGTGTTGAACTTCTCCTGAGCCATCTCAATCATGTGGGCCACGTAGTCAGGGTTGGCCTGCGCGTCGTCCAGCAGAGCCTGCGCCGTGGCTAGATGGTCGGCGTCCTCCCCCTCCTCCTCCTCGTCGGCCACCTGCAACTTCGTCGGCAGAATCACGTAGCTCGTTGGGCAAGAAATCTGAATTTCCAGCATTCCCTTCAAAATGCTGGACGTTGAGTTCTCAAGCTTGAGTTGCGTTGCCTCGCTCACTTTCAGAATCGTGGTCGTCTTCGCCAAGATTTTCTTCTGGAAGTGCTCCGCCCTGTTCAACTGGTTCTTGATTTCCCGAGTCTCTCGCAACATTAGTTGTGTGTGTTCCTCAAACTGCGCCTTTATAATGCTGGCAATGTTGACGGAGTTCTGCTCAGCTTTAATACTCTTCCTTTTGGTGTCCCTGGCAGCGGTGAGTTTATGTTGAATCTCGTCAACGTTCACTCCCTTCTCCTTGAGTTTTTTCTCGAGCGCCTGAATTCGAATTTCGGCCTCCTTTTGCAACTTGGCATTTATCAACGTGAGATGGGAGTCGTTGTTCGTTGAGCCAAAGAAAGGGTGGGATAAGACTTCGCCCATTGTTTGGAAGCGGTCTGTGGGGTTGCGAGAGAGCATCTTGATGAGCAGGTTCTGGGCAAGCTCGTCGTGGACATTTTCGAAGATGGTCTTTTGCTTGATCTCGTCGGTCCAGCTGTAGAGGGATGCTAGAGCGGCGCCGTTCTCGCAGTCAGTGTCGCGGTTCGTGTTGAACAACTCGGCGCCAGAGCAGAAGGCGTAGATGATTGTGCCGAGCGACCAGATGTCGAAAGTTGGGGAGGCGGAGACCTTGTCGTAGGGGAGTTTGAGGGGGGAGGTGTTGGATTTGACCTCGTCGAAGGTGCGGACGACATAGGAGTCCTTGGGGCGGATCTTTTGCCAGAGTTCAGCATCCTCGGTACCATCTATAGCGCTCTTCCGTTTGTGGAAGTGAGCCTCGAACAATTCTACTTCGGCGTCGTTTTGGAGCTGCGCCGAGCGTAAAGCAAGGGCAAAACGAATGAAGCGAGTTCAAAAATTGAGTGGGTTAGTATAGTAGTGGCTCGTATGCTCGTCTTCCGCAACCCCCCCACGCTCCGATCGCTCACCTTGTATATCATCTCGGGGGGAAGGATTCCGGAGGAGAACTTGCAGCCGGCAAACTCGGGCTCGCTATCTTCTGTTTTCAGCTTGCAGCACGCGTCCAGGTCAATTAAGCGGAGACGGTGGGAGTGCCGAACCACGTTGAGCAACTTGACGTCGCCGTGCACCAGTCCTTGGGAGTGGAAGTGAGCCAGCGACTCAACGATCTGGTACATGTGGGACTTTATCTCGGTGAGGTTGGGACGCTCGCTTCTAAAGACCGCGTCGAGGTTGCGGTCGGCCTTGGGCATGACAATTGCGTACTTGTACTTCTCAAAGTTGTAGGAGGTTAGGGCGTGGGTGAAGTTTTGGTCGGTGTCACCGTTGAAGCTCTTGATCACGCCTACAACGTAGCGCGGGTCAAGGCTGTTCTTGGTGCGCGCCTCTTGCTCTCGGGTGAACTGCTCCTCGACCTGCATGAACTTGATGACGACTTTGCGGGGCTTGTTGTCGTCGAGCTCCTTTTTGCAGAAGCGAATGAACTCGGATTCGTCGATCGTGTTGCTAATGTTCTTGTCGTATTCGGTGAATTTCTCGTTGAAGAGCTTGTCGTCGAGGGTCAGGCCAATGTCAATGAGGGATTTACGGAAGGCGGCTTTCGTGAGGGGGGTGGAGTTGTTGATTTTGCAATAGCGCTGGTAGTCCAGCGCGTAGTCCAGCTCGGCCTTGTCGTCGGTGGCCTCCACAACGATGCAAGTTGCGGATTTGTGGACCAGAGGGGTGGTGATGAGCGTGTAGCGGGCCAGGAAGAGGAGCTTGGCCTTGAGGGCTGCCTGGATTGTGGGAAATGCAGCCTGCGCCGAGCGAAGCGAGTATCGAATTGGGTAAGTGTAAGTAATTATTTTTGTGTTTTGGCTCTCTTTTTTTGCTCGCTCACCTGCAGAGCAACAAAGTGGTGCTCGTCTTCGGATTGGGCAAGGGTCGTCGCCTGGGAAAAGTTCGTCTTGTTGATGAGATCTATGGCAGCAGATTGGAGGTCTTCGTTGATTTTTGGAAAGGAAATGATGGTGACCCAGGCGTTCTGCTCGGGCTGGGTGAGGGTGTTGTTGGTGAGGATGCTGTAGGAGAGTTGGTTGAGGACTTCTATTATTAGCTCGTCGTAGAAGTAGTCGGACTCGGTGGAGGGTTGGAGCTGGAAGAGGATTGCCTTTATTTGAATTGCCACCGTGAAGAGCTTTGTTGGCGAGGAGAGCATGAGCTCGATGGGGGTGAAATCCGAATCATTGCTGCTCATTAAATCTGGAATTGCGTGAAGAACAACCTTGAGGGAGAAGAGGGTGGAGTCGGATGTGATGGAAATTGAGTCGCCAAGCACAATCAACATTGCATTGAGGCGCTTTCTGGTGGTCAGGTCGCTCACAATTTCGCTGGTCGTGGCAGAGTCGTCGGTTTCGAGGGCTTTGTCAATTTTTTCACACCAATGATTGGCTTTTTCTTCGTTTATTGGGAAGATGAATCTAAAGACCTTGATGACAGCGTCTTGGGAGGAGGAGCCGGCCAGCTCGTGGAGTTTGGTGCAATATTGGAAGACGTCGTCGCCGAATTCTGTGACGTTGGGGGAAAGGGGGAGGGAGGAGAGGACTTTACAACCATGGAAAGCTTTGTAGTCCAGTTCGGTGGTGTGTGGGGAGAGGGTTACTGACTGCAACAAGGGACAGTTGTAGAAAGCTTGCTTGCCTATCGTGGTGACCTTGGTTTTTGACAAATCGACCTCCCGGAGCTGGCCGCACTCTTTAAAAGCGTACTCGCCAATGGATTCCAAGGTCGAGGGCAATGTAGCCTCCGTCATCTTCCCGCACTCCCAGAAAGCGCCATCGCCTATCGTGGTGACCTTGGTTTTTGACAAATCGACCTCCTGGAGCTGGCCGCACTCTTGAAAAGCGTGCCGGCCAATGAATTCCAAGGTCGAGGGCAATGTAGCCTTCTTCATCTCCCCGCACCCCTCGAAAGCGCTATCGCCTATCGTGGTGACCTTGGTTTTTGACAAATCGACCTCCCGGAGCTGGCCGCAATTGACAAAAGCGTTCACGCGAATGGATTCCAAGGTCGAGGGCAATGTAGCCTCCGTCATCTTCCCGCAATCCCAGAAAGCGCCATCGCCTATTGTGGTGACCTTGGTTTTTGACAAATCGACCTCCCGGAGCTGGCCGCACTTTTTAAAAGAGCGCTCACCAATGGATTCCAAGGTCGAGGGCAATGTAGCCTCCGTCATCTTCCCGCACTCCTGGAAAGCGCCATTTCTACCCTCCACAGGAGGCAAATCCTTCAACCCCTCCGCCACCATAACCTCCGTAATCGAGCTCCTATCCTCCGGCAAGCTCGCCCTCCCCCCGCCCGCCGTCGGCTTGTAAATAAGAACTCCATGGGCATCGACTTTCAATCTAGACTTCCCCAAAAGATCCATTGTTAAAATAATGTGAAGGAGCAGCTTGGGTTTGGGGGGTGGGGGGAGGGGGGGGTGGAGAAAGTAGGGGAGGGGGTAAGTTTGCAGAGTAGTTTTATAAATTTTGCACGTTTAGGCTTCCCAAAAAGTGAAAAAATTTCACGAAGTTGAATAAATATCTAGCAGCAGCAAAACTGTACACCACCAAAATGAAGTCAATCAAAATCCTCCTCGCCATCCCGTGCCTCTTAGATGCTCAGATCCTTGTTTATCCAAGCTCTTGCGTAACTTTGGTAGACTGTCCGGCTCGCTCGGGCTGTTACCCAATCAAGAATCTTTCTGAAAAGCAACGACCGACTTGGCTACTCAATGCCACGACAGCCATTGACGCAGACGTAATATCCCCCGAATCTTCCGAAACCCCAATTTCTCGACTAGAGGAATCAACCTTGATTTGTGGTTGCCACGGCATGGTTGGCGACTCCAGTGAGCCTGGCGACCCAAACTTAGATTTTCCACCAATTGGAACCAATATAAATTCCAACACCTTCAGCCCAACCGGTTCTTACTGCATGGGCCGCAAAGACTACGTGGGAATGACGCTAGTGTTCAACATACTGAACATGGTGTTTGCGTTTGGCGCGTTTGCAAGGGGGATAAGGATTGCGTACCAGCTCCGAGTGATTGGCGCTCTGAAGAACAACGCTGGAGGTCACACGATCGTTTGTGCTGCACTGACTCCATTCTTCACCTTTTTGGTTCTGTTGTGCTACTTCGGCGTGCTAACGGACATGGACCGAGACTACTTTTTGTACGACACAATCCGACCAGCTGCTTTTGGGATTGCTGCGATTTTCAACGTCACCGCGGCATTGAAGGTGACGTTCATGTGGATGGACGTCGTGGACAAGGCGAGCAACGGAAGCAAGAAGGCTTTGTTGAAAAAGATTGAGCACCTGCACAATGGCATGATTGTGATCACGGGGTGAGTTTTTTTGCCTTTGTGTTTGGTCACTTTGTGTTTTTCATTTCGCTCAATTGATGTTGCTAATATTCCTCTCAATTCGCTTTGATCGGCGCAGTGTTGTAAACATCGGCGCAATCGCTGTGGGTAACTCAACAATTGCTGGGGCCTTTGATGTGCTTATGTGCTTGTATATTAGCGTTGCAATGCTTTTCGGTGGAAAAGCGCTGAAGAAGATGCTCATGCCGAAGGACATGGCCCAGCAGGGAAGTGACTTCGCCAAGGCCAATGCGGAGAAAATATATCGGGTTGCAATGAAAGTGGCCGGGTGGAGGTGAGTAAATGCCGACGTTTAGCGAGGAGCGCCGAGCAAACGCGGACGCAGGAAAACTTGCCCACATGCCAGATGGCGAGCGCGCGACTAACACATCACATCACTTCACTTCATTTCACCCAGCTTCTTATTCGTCGTCGGCATGGGACTCTACGTCACGTCCAACCCCAAGATTGAAAAGGGCGCAACTACAATGATGGGCGTTCAGGTCTTCATGTGTGGGCTGAACTTGGTGGTGTTCGTCATTGCGGACTACGTGAGATTCGGAAGCAGGCGGAAACTCGCGGCAGCCGGGTACCACTCAACATTGGCCACCATGACTAGTAAAATTTCCAGCGCGACTGGAACCTTAAGCAGCAGCGTAACACAAATGAGTAAGTCGGGCACGTCCAGTATAGAAGCAGAGGAGGGAAAGGCG